>KZ308133.1:2546132-2556591 GCA_000376725.2 Ladona fulva | reverse complement strand
TTTGTACTCTTATGTAAACATTTATAAAAGAATATATCTGTAATTTACATAATTCTTAATTTTATTTAACTATTAAGAATGATCTTCTGTACATATTTTTTCTTTATTTGTGAATTTGAGGGAAAAAAATGTTAACTAATATCTCTGTGATATCTAGCATATATAATGTCTATCTTTTTATAAAGTTCATGATTGTAAACTTAAAATATAGATAGCCGGACAAGATCATGTAATCTTTTGGCTATCGCGAGAACTATATATAATTGATATGTTTAATTTCATACCTCTTTGTGAATGGTATTCTTGTATTTGAAATTGAAATAAATACAAAATACAAACACAAAATACAAATAACTGATATACATTCGGAATATTATATCCTCTTTTGACTCTAATAAGTATCATTCAGATTTCTAATTATGTATTCGTTCTCATACTCACGGGTTTTAGATGATCATATTTTGAAGAGGAAGACCGATAACTCAAAAATTTTTCAACGTTCCAGTTTTTGCTACTTAATCATAACATAGTAGGTTGTAATATATTCATGAATACAGGCAATGAATATATATTTTACTCCGGAATCTGGAGGATTGGAGGTAATGTAAATTACAAAATAATCTACGAAACTTTCTTCATTATTATGTATGTTATTTCGATGGTCACGAAGGGTAACAGTTATTATGTCAATCAATTATAAGTGGAACCATAATAATAGTAGTATCTCGGTTTCCGACGCTCCGTTTACTGTCAGTTGTTTACAACCTGGCACATCATTTGGCCCTTATTAGGATCCAATTAGTGCTAATTCAAGGTTTCCAAACGGCAACAGTGATCACAACGTCAATGAATTCGCAAGGGGAGTTAATGGAAGTGACTTTGATTATTTCAGCTCTCGGAGTAATGGCGTTCGGAAAGTGGTCCCTTGTTCATTACGTGGCTAATACCTGATTCACGAATTTTCCGCAGAAACTTCTGAATCGAAGACGATAATTAAACGTAGAAATCGCTAATTTTGGCAAAAAATATATTCTAATAACATAATCCAGTTTTCCGAATTACAGCATATTCATAAAAAAACAGCTAAACTTTCGATAATCTGTCTGCAGAGCAATACGTCCGGGATGTATTGAACCTCAATACTTCCACCGTTACCCAAGGAAGTAATTTGAACAAATTGTTTACTAATTGAACAAATTTAAGGGTTAAATGGAAGATGGGACTCTTTAGTCCCAATTTCGCCCAATAAAGACGTTTTATTATTATTATTAATTCACCACTTTAAACAAGAATTCAATGAGGGAATAAAAATCATCCCTCTTCTCTATTTAACTTCATCCATACGATTTTCATGTAATTTTTAACTCGTTTTTGTCCAAAAACGGAGAATTATGGGTGGGTGGTTCAACTCAGTTCAACCAGACGTTCTGCCACGGAATGCCGTTGTTTGTAGGCGTTGTCGTGGAGGCAGGAAGCGACAGCGCCATATTCGGTTGCGGAAATCGCCTCAACTAAAAACACCCCCAACAGAAATTCAGTGACGCTCCGTTGGCAACACACAATAAAAGGCGGTTTCCGTACCATTGGAAGCCGACAAAAAATTTCAAAAACGGCAAGAGAGCCATTTGTTTGCTCTTCCGCATTTTACCACTTTTTCAGAATGCAAGGCTGATCCCTTTCGGGCTATTTATTTCACCTCATTGTTCGTGATCTTTTTTCTTTTTCTTTTCGTATTTAACTAAGTGTGAAGTGACCTTAGAAAAGGGGGATTTAGAAAAAAGTTCCCAGATTCAAGCTTAACCGCGACTAAAAAGGTAATTGTAACTTTTTTTAACTTGTAAGATGGTTTTAAACTGAAAAAATGCTCATACGAGATCGTCATCCTGCAAATTTTACAAGAATTTTATAATAAAATACAATCTTAAAAAGTTCGGCATGAACTTAGAGACTACGCGGTGAGTTAATATGGCGATGCTCTTCCGACATTTCCTCTCTTCTCTTTTCGTTTCCCTTCCCGTAGTACCTAAATTCATAAAAATGTTGTATTCGGGAATTAGAAAAAGTACAGCGAAAGGCGATACGTTTTGTAAAGAATTGTTACGACAAGTCAGTGAGTGTTACGCAAATGCTTCAGGACGCGGGATGGGAATCTTTAGAAGATAGAAGGCTTAAACAAAGGATGAATCTACTTAATAAATTTAGAGAAAGCATGTTCACAGATGATGTAGCTGACATAATGCGTCCCCCATGTTATATAGGCCGTTTTGATACTGCTAGAAAAATCAGAGATATACATTCTAGAACAAGTCGTTTCAAAAATTCGCTTTTTCCGCGAACGATACGCGAAAGCAATCGATTAGTGAGGTAGAGTCACGGTGCTTGCACCCCCTGCCACACTCCGAAAGATGTAGATGTAATACTTTAAGCTACAATAATATTATTGCATCTAAATAGTAAAGTTCTTCTAATTCTGTCACTTGCAATGAGTTAAGAATATCCTTGTCATACCTCTCCTAGAGAATGATATTAGTGAATGCATAGAGAAAGGACATAATGAAGGGAATGACAGTAAAAATCACGATCGACTGAATCAATAACGTGGATGGTCAAAAAGGAAGCTCTAGAAGATGTTTAGCATCCAGGGCCCAGTTTTAAACGAAGCCCATTCTACAAAGGCATCTTCGAAAAACAATTGTTCAATCCACTTTGCAATATCATTAATAACGATAAAAAATGTTATACTTTTTGAATCCAAAGGAGTAACTGAATAACGAGAATTGAATATATATTTTTAATGGATATGACGTGAGATGAAACCGTCCGAATAACTTGTAACTGTATCGTTTGTATAATTGATCCCGATAAAGTTCCCAAGAAAAGGAATTAGATGCAAGGAGAGACTAGCTAGTCTCAATTTCGCCCTGAAAAAAAGTCGTTTTATTAATATTAATAAAATTCAATGAAATCTCACAATCAAATTAAAATCGCCACGCAGTAACGCTACAATGCAGAGAGTATTGGCAATAGCAGAATGCGTGGTGATTATAGCAGAAAAATCCCAGAACGTAATTCCAAGAACTGGAGTGATGGAAATATGTCTGAAGAGAAAGATGCATGCAATAATGGTGAAGTATGTAGGAGTGCTGTGAATAACCGAGGCAAAGAACATGCTTTTCCCAAACAGGAACTGGAGGATTGATATGAATATTTAAATGCGCATGTCTTTTGAAAGCGGACTTGCAATGCCTAAGAGGTTAAGTACGAGTTGCATCAATTCACATTGCGCAGCTGTAGAGAATATTAAGAAGCATACTCAGTGGGAAAAAAAGCAGGAGAAGCTCTAAACAGCAATTCTGCGAGAGATTTTAATTTCCGGTTTCTTTTCTGGCGCAAAAATCCGAGTTCCTCTCGTTAAAACTCGAAATGGGCAGCATTCGAGCGAAAGGGGTTTTAATATCACCCGTCGTTTTTCACTGTTTCAAAATGTATATGGGAGAGTCAAAATTATTTTCTACCCGTTCACCCGGAAATAGAGCAAGATCTTCCGGAATCGAAATTTTAACAATCTAAATTTGAAAGAGTGTTCAGATCTGACAATCTGAGCATCGGAATGAAAATTATTCGAGGGAAGCTTTTTTAAAAACGAAGATTTTACACGTTTATTGGAGCTCTGATATCTATTTTCCCCTGAAAGTGAATCGAATTTGCGAATCGGAGCCACAGGTTCATACTATTTATTGCCCGTCAAACTTATGAATAGTTTCATATACAACTTAATTAATGTCAGAAATACAGATCACTTGAGAACCGTTGTTCAGAAACAATGCTGGCACTGAAGTGCCTTTTAAAGGAGCTGGCTTCGAACAAGGGACGATAAGGAAGATTAAATCTAGCATACATATTACTTTCAATTTGGCACTTTTTTCTAAGCGAAATTTTGGAATTAATTTGAAAGTTCTGAGATTGCTAGTTGCCGAATTATAGGCAAACATACAAATTGTACTAGCACATACTGAATGAAACATTTATATCAACATTTTAGATACGCATATTTATTTTTATCAATTTCTTTTTAGCAATTGAATTAGCAATCCTTATTTTTTCCAGATACAGTTGTCTTTATAGAAGCGTGTTTCACATTGAATCGTTATTTTCGTATTTTCTACTATTTCGTATTATTCTACTAATATGGGAACTATTTTTAAGAATTATTTTCCAGTAGTCCCCACACTATGGGTATATGTTATGTATGTTTTTATATTTTCAGTTTAAATTCATATTTGCAATGTTTCAGCCCATTTAAGGGACTTAACTTTAAGGGACTTGTGTTGATAGTTACACTTTTGTAATTTCCGTTGATTACATGAGATTTACTTTCACATCTTTTAGCTGCCACTATCGGTAGGTTTGCGCAGGTTTTTCACACATCTCCTCTTTGATGGTATTTTCCTACGGTGGATATTTATTTATAAGCAACACTCTTCAGCTCACCTACATCTGTCCAGCATCTCATTTATCTCATTCAAACACTGATTTCTTGGTCTTTCTCTCCCTTTAGAAGCACTTTAGAACTCCCGTAGAGAAGCCATCTACAGAAAAGAAGGGATTGTACGAAAAGATGCCTGATTACAACTAAAGATACTTGAAAGGATAGGTAATTATGGAAGATGTTGATGAAATTTTCCTTAAACTTTGCCGAAAAAGTCCGCATTGCCGTCCGCTATCTTCTCAAAAGAAATTAACATCAATCACGAAAACTTAAAAATAATTCTTTAGCTTGTAAAAAATCGCATAACAAAATCAGGATTATAAAAACTAATTTTTCAAGAATTGCCACGAGGTTTTAAGCCCTCGAAGATATCAATTTTTTCTTTAGCGAGCTATTTTCCGTTCCTAGATCAATATGTGACGCGAGATTGTGCGTATACTAGTCAAGAGTTGTTTCTTCCAAAACATTTAATTTACTCTGAGTCCGTTCACCCTACACCGCCGTTCATTAATGTTTCTTAAGGTGCTTCTCCCCTGAGATTTCTCTCGCGAGTAGCTCTCGAGAGCTGCTCTCGGGTGATGGTCCACTTGAGGTTTGATTTGGGCCAGATTTACCACCGAGGGCTCACAGGAAGCCTCTTCACGAGAGCACTATCGCTAACACTCTCTAATCCCTTCCCACTAGATGAATTCCTGAGAGTACTCAAGATGTTGTCCTTCTTTGGGAAGGTTTTTGCTTCTGTAATCATTCCTATATTTATATAACCACGACGCCATATATCAAAAGAGAAAGGGAATATTATACTTAAGCTTAGAGGAGGGAAATATCTGAATTACACACAGATGCGGGTTAAAGCTCGTAGAGGCCCTAGGCGCAAAGATTAAATTAAAGCTCCCATTAAGAAGTACGAGTAAAAATTCGAATATTTTCATCAAATACGCAAATATACATCACATATAAATCGCATTCGCTTCACTACGGCAAGAATAAAATAATTTGAATTACAATACATTATATTCAATACAATATATTATATGCATTTCTGTATAATGTATATCTAATGAATCTTGGTTTGATTTGTCACGTCATATAGTGACAGGAACGTTGTAATATATCCCATAAACACATCATGTAGGCTTATTCAACTTATAAAAAAATTAATTCTACGAAGGAAGGCGTAGTTTTGTGGAAGTCGATCACATTAAAATAAAAGTAAGACAGGAGTGTACTTTTTCCAATAAATGAATAAAAATAAAATAAACCTGAGGATGACGATAATTCGCAAAGAAACAAATACACATAAATATTTATACCTAAATATGCATCCTGTATTTGTTTCCTTACCTGAGGATGGCGATCGTTGGAAACGGTCGTGTGCAAATAAACTTGCGGGAAGAGAACACTCCTATCTTCCTGATATTTTAAATAAGAAATTCTTTCTTGGAGCAAAAACTAAGAACAATAAGTTATTGAGAGTTTATTAGGACAATCATATTGAGGCCTCTATGTTGATGAGGCCCTCAGCTAGCGGCTATTGCGCCTAATGATAAATCCACCCTGGTTACTAATACATTTCGCTCTCTTTTATACAGAAAGCAGAATCATAAAAAAAATAACCCCCAACGTACAACTCTCTCAAAGGAACATTTTAGCAGGCTTAAATTTTAATAACGGTTCCTGAAATTATACAAATTCCTCAGAGGAAAATAAGGAAGAAGAATTGAGGAAGATACGTATAAAGGGCAGCAACCTTTGTCATCTGAGTAGTAACGCTTATAAGTCCTTCACCGAGCGCATCTCCCGGGCGAGGCCTTCAACAATTCCGCATAATAATCGTCATAGCGACGCCCCTTCCTTAGGACGGACGCTGAATTCTAAATGGATTCTAGGAAAAGACAGAAGAATAATCTCACGCAATTCGCCTCACCACTGGACGCTCGAATTCCTCTCCCCAAAACGTATGGCTAAGGTTCACTACTTCGCCGAATTCATCCAGAGTAGTGGTTCCAGAAATCTTTCCCCCCCTTGCCTCCTTAGCATAGTATCACGTACCACAAATTAATATGATAAGAAGATACTAATGATTGCCACACCTACGTAGAGAAGAAGCTGGTAGTCTGTGCCAACAAGGAGTAACCTGGATATGTTATTTACTCAACTAACATTGGAGTACTTCGATAGCATAGTATACTTTCCTACTATTTTCTGTACCCGTCTCCTAGATTTTTCTATCCTCTCTGATCTCAGGTTTTCCCATTACACTCAAATATAAGACAGTCTAATTAATAGTAACCATACAGATGATCTTTATTGAATATATCCATAAAAGAGCTTACTACATGAGAAGACAGTTGAATAGAACCGAATGGCATTCCATGACCAAATCGAGAACGCATGGATCAACTTTTCCTAGGGGAATCTATACCATGGATTTATTAGATTTGTACTTCGTGAGATATGCAAATTGAATGAGTTCAGTATTTGGTTCTCCCGGGAACGTTGATCCCTGCGATTCCATTTCCTGCTCCTTCTGCTTGTTAAAACCGCGAATCTTTCGCGGAAAGAATGAATTTTTAAAACTATTTGTATTTGCGTCTATCTTAAATCCCACTTCTTATCGAGGGTGCTCTTCAGTTATGGATACGTTTTTTTCTACTCTGCGCTAAATAATCCCTTTTTTTGAATAAATTCTCTTTCCCTTCTTCCTTATTGAATCTTACAAGCGTAGTTTCTGTTTGCCACGAGCTATCATTCTAACACTTTCAACTTTCTTTCACAAAGTTATTGTATGTTGAAATACTGAGATCGTATTTGTGCAAATATTAGTACCTCTATATTTACTATATATTTAGTATATATATTTTACTCTTAAGCTGATTTCAGGCGTGTGAAAATCGTTTCAGATTTCACTGCACATTGGTGCATCGACCTACGAACTTAATTCGTTCCAGTTTGAACTTTTTAATTCGAAAACTGTGTATCTCAAAACCTAGATTTCCATTATATCCTTCCGGTACGCGAACCGAAATTCGCATCTAGAGATTACGTTCGTATCTAGAGAGTAAAATGGAAGAAGAAAAAGTTCGTAAGTCGAAAAGTTCGTATGAAGAGCAGTTCGTAAATCGAGGTACCACTACATTTAGTTTATTTGGTACATACCAAGCTGTATATTTTTGTAATTTATTTAATATTGATTTTTATTCGTCTTTGTTCACTGTTACATTCCATTATATTGTCTACATCCTCAGTGACGGGTTAAATACTAGGCGGGAATAATAACTCCCAGTTTCACCAGTAATAAAGACGTGTGAGTGTATTAATGTATCTCTCTAATTTAAAACTCATTTTTGAATCGGTGGAATAAGATTGGAAGTTACAGTGGGTGATTCGTTAACTAAGATAATGCGTTGAAAGACGAAGCTCTCTACCCGTATCGTTCATTAACTGATTATCGATTTATCAAAGTTTTTATGGAAATTCGATTTAAGATCCTAAATATAAATAAAACTTTTATAATTTCTTACGATCTTTATTTATTGATCATAGAACAATTGAAATCTTCTCCCTTCCTCAAAAGTTCTTTATTAGTAATTTAATACCTATATCGTCTTCTCTATTAGTAAAGAAACTGTTTCAAAGTGTGTTTTTGTTCCGTAAGGCCTTCCCAACTGGTGTGCCGCGGACAATGATGTGGCGTATGACTTAG
This sequence comes from Ladona fulva, assembly GCA_000376725.2. Taxonomy (NCBI): domain Eukaryota; kingdom Metazoa; phylum Arthropoda; class Insecta; order Odonata; family Libellulidae; genus Ladona; species Ladona fulva. The sequence continues at coordinate 2,548,396 of KZ308133.1, read as the reverse complement.
CTGTGCAGCGAAACATCAGAGGGAAAGATATAGTACAGGTTAAACACTACACGTGATATTTATTTGGTGGCACAATTTGTCCCTATACGTGATTCCTTTATTAAAAATAACGATCTATTTCATTACGTGCTTCTGTTTTCTTCGTGTGATTTTGCTCGCGGTTTAACGAGTACGCATGTGGTATAACACTAATTAATAGGTACTTATTTTACGTAAATATACGCACTTTATTTTTCGAGATATACCAAGGGATTCAACGATCGCAATGACGGAGAGGTTAGCTTGCCAGCGCTCAAATCCCCAAAGCCCTCGGTTCGAGTCCTAGCCAATTGGATTTTCCTAATTAGGAAATAGTTGTGTGTTGGTTAATCATGATAACTATTAAAATGGATGTAATTAGTAACATCTTCCTGTTTCCATAAAAGAGTATTCTTATTAATATTTTAGTTTTGTTAGGACTACATCTAAGTAAATACTCTGCAGGCCGACTTTCGGGGTGTGGTAGGGGTTAGAATTAGCTGTAGATATATGAACAATATCCATTCTATGCATAGTGTTCCATCATTTATTCCTTTAAATAATTCTGAAACTAACAAAAGTTTTTAGATTAAGGATCCTGCTAATTTAAAGTTAATGTGTGAGAAAAAGGTAGTGAAGCATTGATAAGAAAGCAGGGGAGCATCCAGAACTTTCGCCGAACTTGGGGATCGTAACCAACAGTATAATGAAGGTGTGTCACGCTTTAATACGAAATTATTGATTCTCATCATAAGAAAGATTTGCAAACAAAGATATGGTGTAAGCTTTCCACATATGTATTGATAAGATTGATAACTCTTATTTATACATACACATATGTATGTATAAATAAGAGTTGGGTTCTAAAGGAAATATTTTTAGAATCTTAGGGAGGGATTGTGCTCGTCGGCCACCCCCGTGGGAGCGCGCCTGCTTTAAGGTGTTTCTGACCCGAGTATAAATAGCTTTCGCGAAGGTAATTATTTTCCGATACTTATCAATCACAATTGGTTCATTAATTAATCACCCTCTTTACCTATTACGTCTTCAGTCTTCGATCACTTGAGTGGAGCACTTGGAAGAGAAAATAAATGCTTAATACTCGTGTCTTACGTCACAGGGTGGTTTACACTGCGAGAAAATGCGAGGAAGATTGAAGTTCGGAAGCGATTTAGTTTCAGCGCTCTTTGATTGAGGAACTTCGTAAACTGTGCGAATCTCGCCGCACGTTTTTGAGAATGAAGAGCCCTCCACGTTGTCGGAAACTTAAGTTATTAATGGGATTTTAACGAAGAATTGCTGTGCACCCGAGCGATCTAGAACGAGACCTGCATCGCCTCACGAGCTTCTGATCGATTAACTCTCCAAGGGAAAATACTCTCCGATGCTCGGAACTACATCTTAAATGACACGCAATAGCTATTAAATTTCGAAATCCGCTTGAATGGTGAACGGGAAAAGGTCGAAGGCCGAAAGGGGAATGTGGTAAGAATTGATGATAAAACTTAAATGCATAAGAAATATTTTAAACTAGCTGACCCAGCGCAAATATCTGCGCATATATTATTATAATTTCTTCAAAATGCATATAATTATTTTATATTTTAAGAAAAGTATCTTCATATAGACAATTATTTCATCATATCTACTAAAATTTATCAAATATAATGGGAGATTCATTTAATCACATCTTTTCCAAAAACAATCAATAATTTTCAATTTCGTGTCTATATTTTTTATCTCATCATAGTACTTTAAATATATCGAAATCTCTATTACGTATCTCAATCACCGTTAGTTCCAATATAGTCAGTGAGTCAGTCGAGCTACGCAAACAGGTAATATGCTTAAGCCATACATAAATGTAATGAAAGGTCACTATCGACTTCTCTTATGTCATCTAAGGGAGCCCGATTGACAAAATCCCAGTTATCGTTCGAGATATTCTCAATTTAGCATTTATATGTCAGTGATTTGAAGCTAATTACGTAAAAAACGCTTTGAAACTGTGATTGTCTTCACTTTTGCTAAGTCTGGAACTAAACGACGAGTCAGGGTTGTATTTGCGCTCATAACATTTGTAAGGCCGTACAAATTTAGGTATATATGATTGTGAAAAAAGGTAAGTCTCCTCTTCCATTTCACCGATCGTCAATTTAAACTAGATTAATAGGAATAAAAATAATTATTTGTGGTTTTAAAATCCTAAGTGAAGCTTAGGAAAAAATATCCACAGCAGGAAAAAA
>KZ308133.1:2510357-2536221 GCA_000376725.2 Ladona fulva | reverse complement strand
CTCAGTTATTCTTCTCTCCCGAAGATGGCAACATAGTTGTCGAAATACGTATCGAGAACAATACTTGTTTACAAGCACGACCACGGAGTAACCCAACCCCCGCTGGTGGGAACTCTCCAACGGTTAGTTTTGCACGCAAACAACGGCTATTTGGAGCTTTTATCTTACTCAGATGTCTTACAACAGCCGTGTTCCTTTTCCTTATAAAATCAGGTGTATTGGATACATATAGATATCAGGTTATAGATCTCTGGTAGTCCTTTAAAGCCACTGTAGCGATGGAAGCATCCATTCAGCCTCCACTGTTTATCACTCTACCGGGTAATCATCCGGGCCATTCCATGTCAACTGGACCAACGGTCCCACCGATTTCAATCAAATTTTGTGTAAGCATGAACTCATATCCTAAACTCATCCATATGGATCCATATCTCTTATATTTTATTACCACCAGTAAAAATGCTGAGAAATTCGTACTGTTCACAAATAAATTAATTAAGCATTGAAAATAATTTATAGGGAGCATGAATTTCTTGGTTAAAATTTTATCATGAATACTGTCACTAAAAATTACAAGCTATTAATATTTAAAACGGAAGATTCCTTTTTCAGGAGTTCATGGCGTTTGCTGAATTCGATGTAAAACTAAATTGATTGTATGAGCCCCGGTCCTTCGCAAGGTTTTCCGTCCAAAGAATTGATGATAAACGAAAGATGATTCAGTCATTCGTGTTTGTTATGATATTAGAACTCTGATTCCCGAAAGTAATTAATTTTTGACCCCACCCTATTTGATCAGTAGCAGTTTCATATGTTTGGCAGGCAGTATTTCAAACATTTGTTCTTTTTCTAAAAATTAAATTTCTAATTCAACTTATATTCCATCCATGCCATCATTGTTTCGTAAAAGAGCTAATTTTTAATACATTTTAAACGTAATAATAATAACAGCAACAATAATAAAAAACAACAATAGCAACAACAACAATGATGATGACGACGACGACGATGATGATGATGACGACGATGATCATTATGATTATTTACTGGAAACAGTACCCAACTAAATGCGATATAATAAACGAATAAATACATACATAAAAATGATTACACCAAAATATCACAACAACTTGACATAAATTACAATAAAAATAATAAAATAAAAAATCACCTAGACAGGTTTGAATAATTTCAATCGTTTCATATTACAAATAACTCGATTATTATCACAGCGATAATTGTGCTACAATGGTTGCAAAATTTGTACATTTATAATAGTTTTATGAATATCAATTACAGCGCTGGTAAAGCATATCTAAAACACTTCCGTAATCATTACTTAATTTTTTTTTAATCGAAATTATTACCTACATATATTCCTTCATTTGATCTTAATTGAGGTATTTACACTACTTTCCAACATTCAGAATTCCACGCCTGATTGATTGCAGCATCCTGATGTGATACCTCACTCTCATACAGTCTGACGTACTCTCTCGCTTGGTATATCCCTAAACTAGGGCACCTATTCATGATCGCGGCATAAAAAACAATTAAATACAACAGAATACGTAAAAAACCATTACGGATTTATTCAACTACTGAATAACAATTTAGTTTTAATTACTCCATGTTTAAATTACACGGTCCCCAGAAACAGAGTACTCGTTTGTGTTTGCAGTTTAAATGCGCGGCTAAAGAAACCTCTCTCACCTGAGATCTCATTACGATCGGGCCCTTTTAATTGAAATCGGCCGCTTTCCAAATGGGACCATATCATAAGCGGGAAAGGTGGTTTTCCTTTCCACGGTAATCCCCACGATTACCCTTATCTTATGATGTACTACCATCACGGAGAGCATGGAATCTCGCCTAGAACTCGGGGATTAGAAGTACTCAGGGTTGCAGCTGTACCTTCTACCGTGCCTAGCGAGATGAGGGGGCAAAGCGAGAAGGCAGAGAATTTAGCTCATATGGAAAAAACAATTATTTCTCTATTAATCTTAAACAGATAGGAAGTGGAGTTTCCATAAAAGTGAGCATAAATATATTAAAAGCTTTCTAAATGGAGGATTTAAGACGTTGATTTAAGACCAAGGGATGGGGTCCAAAGAATTATGGGTAGGACCGTGCCACCCCGTTTTCCCAAAAGGTGCCGCACCCTTTAAGTTTTCACGTCAGAAAATATCATAACTTTTCCTTGATTAATTCTCTACGACTCTGGTTTAATTCCTTTTAATCGTTGCACGATTCTTTACAATTGTGTAAATTATTTGATGAATTTTTTAAATGATATATTGTGACCACCGATCCCGTGTTGAACACCGCGCGAAAATATGGTTGCTAATGACGTCGTTTGCTTAACGACCTTTTTTGGCATGGATAAACACTGAAAGAGACCAGACGCTTTTTCGAACGTGTCGTGTTTCAGATTGTCTTGTTCTGTGCGTGTCATGTGAATATCTCTTGCGGAATCAAAGCGATAAACTCACGCGATGTTTTCAGTCCCTTGTCCCTTCTCCCAGATTTCTTTAAAATGTAGTATTTTGGAGATGTTTACGTATTTAACTGTTGAAAAATTCCGGATCAGCGAGTATTCATGTATCCTAGTCGGTGGAAATTGTGTTTCAGAGCACGAGTATATCGATGCCGCCGTATCAAAGGGAGCATGAAGATTCTGTTTTGAGGCTATGAATATATAACGCCTGTATTTGGGCGAAATCGAGATGTGATTCTCTCTCTCATTCTAATGCAAATCATCATCCATGCAGAGTAGATCTAAGTTAGAAAATGAAATATAAAGATTTAATCGTGATAGGAACTGAAAAAAGTAGTTCTTGTGCATAAAATGTCTAACTGAAGCATAGGGAAGTGTCTACAGTTGAAAAATGCACGCAAATAAGTTCAGGATATGGACGAAAAAAGATTTAATATTAGTTTTTTATTAGCTCCTGGGGTATAACTATTAGAGCTGGAAGATAAGTACATTTTTTGCTCTAAGAAAATGATACAATAGAATAACGTCAAGATAAAATCAATACAATGACAAAAAGGAAATAAAAAAACTGCATAATATATTCCAAAGTTTACAAAGTACAAACATAAAGAAAACAAACCAAGATTAATCATAAATAATAAAAAGATGATTTATATAATAGTTTGTCTTTAAAAGATCATAATAATGAAGTACAGTTCTTAATCCTATCTGGCAAAGAGTTCCAAAGTTAGGAGGCTGTTATTAAGAAGGAGTTAACATAAGTGTTATAAGATATATATAGTATGAGGAATGGAGTAAGTGAAGTAATTAGGGCCGGATCGAGTGTTGACAGAAGAAATAAAACCTTTACAGGTAAAGAGATCCAAAATATATTGTGGCTGCGAATTCCTAAATAATAAATACAAGTAAGAACCAAGCATATACGTATTTCCTTCTCACGTCTGGTTTAAACCACATTAGTTCCCGGCGAAAAGAAGATATATGATGTGTACGAATTCTTCACGGGATCTCCACCAGGTCAGACGACTTTCAAGATATATGATCTTCTCTTCGAAGATTGCGAATAAACCTAATAAAACTACTTAAGAGTCGAAGTAACTTGAGCACGTTAACAAAGGTTAAAACACTGTATACAAAGGAACAACAGTAAAACACTGCAAAAACAAGCATTTTACGAGTTAATCGCAGAAGGTTATTTCGTTTCAACTTAATCTGGTATAATATATTATTAACTCTATTGAAGATTTCAGATATCAGTGAGCTCCACGAAAGAACAGGGAAATTAAAACATCTGATTACTTTTCTTGTGGACAAAACCCAGGAAAGAGAAAGAAGAATTATCGGTGGTTTATAAGAACCAAAATAGCTTTCTGCTTGGAGCTTAAATGGTGACGTAAAGCAGTTTCTTCGACGTTTTTAACGGGGGAAATATGACCTTTTCGTCCCCCCCTGTATTCGTCACTCTTTCAAGGTGTGTTTTTTAGCGGAAGATCTAGAGTTAAAAGAGATTCGGAAATGAGAACTGGTTTGAGGAAGGGAAAGGCATATCTCTTCGTGCATACGTCTCTAATAAATTTCTCCCCTCATCTTTTGGATTCGTAATTTTCAACTTTTGATTCCTCTTCCTTTCCCATCTTCCGCATCCTCGTCGCGTCGACTGCAGGCTCTCCTTGATTACGCCGACCTAATTAGAGCGGCACATTTGCTGGAAAATTTTATTTCATCTCTAATCAAATCATCGCCGCCTTTCACCTTCAGCCTCGTCGCGGATTCTCTGCGATATTTTCCTAAACCGAGCGACTCGAGACTCGAGTCTTTTCCTCCAAAGAAATTCGAAAGACTCGGGTTACGGAGTTCAATTTAGTCATCAAATTGGCTTTATCTGCTTCACGTGCGCTACAAGGAGCTCCGACATTGAGGAAAACCGAAAGAAATCTAAACCATATTAAAGCCGGTGAGAGCTCCCGAGCAGTTAAGACTTCAGACACTAAGCAAGTGAGGCGCCACAGGGCGTAGCAATCAGTTGGCGGGAATTTTAAAAAGCAGCATGAATTCCTATTACTCACTGTTCCACAGCGTTATTTTTCAACCACCCACCATTTCATGGAATTGTTTTCCTACTGCCTACCGATGCCTCAGTAAATCAATAGAGCGCTTATGAATGTGCAATAGTCTCGAATATCCGAATAAATGTGGACCTGTGTCACCTCGGATATTATGAAAGGCTCGTCTTGCGTACGTAAATTATGAAATAAACACGCTATTTTAATTCCTGGAGGTAGGGTGTAAATACAGGACGTACTACGACCTTTACTTACAATTAAAAAATCTATTGGGTGTAAAAACTTTGTAAATAAAATATTTCTCTTTTCCTTCGTATCTACGCAAATTATCCATATGAAGTTCGCACTTCTTTTCTCCGATTATCTAAAGATTATTATGCTGACGCTTGATTGTCTACATTGAATTGGCATGGGGCGTTCACAGCGAATGTAATTTATACGGTGCGCCTTACACTTGCGTGCAAGTGAAAAAGGCAAAGCATACAAATATGTACCTCGAATGATATGAAACTACAGTTAATCGGGATTCGGATAATCGATAGCAGCCGGGCACCCAGGGGGCGTTGACGGGCTTAAGACCCCCACCCCCACCAATTCCCCACCCCCACCCAAATTTCAACAAGTATTTATTCAGAACCAATTTCTCAAGGGTCTTAGTAACAAATATTTGTACGTTTCAAATATATCTATGTAGGTAATACTTTCTGATGATGAAAATCAATTATTTCACGTGACATTGTAAATTAGAAGAATTTGAAGAGTTTATTAGTTACAATCCTTAAGTTCAAACCCCCCCTTAGCGAAATGTTTTAATGCGCCCCTGATCGAGACACTACTGTAATCACACAAATACTATATACAGGAACAATAATATCAGTAATACCAGTATTATCAGGCCATCATAGTAACAGTATAATATAATTTAGAAACGACAATGTTTATTGATACAGTATAATTTATATAATACAGCCAAAGAGGGATGTGGAAATTGTCTTCTTCTCATGCAATATAAAAATACGAATGACATTTTCTGATATACCATCTTTCAAAGTATTATATTGCAAAATAAGCGAAATTCAATAAAAAGAACGTATCCAAGGGTTTGGTACATACATTTTCTTATTGTTACCTTCGTCCCTTTATTTAAAATCATCAATCTAAACGTACCACTTCTCCAAGGAATTACATTTGGTACACGGCCTTTCGAAGTGCATTTAAATTTCTATAATTATGAATTAACATTAATGTGGCTTCCACTGTCAATTTTATGATCTGTGAAATACTCACCTCCCAAATGGAAATTAAAAGACTACTAGTATGGACCAGGTTTGCGTCCAACGTTCTATCTCTAAAATAACCGAAAATTTAGAACAGCTCGATCTACAGATCAATGACGAGATGATTTAGGTTGCAATTAAGTGTTATTATTATATCACGCGTGATGATACATATATGTTGAATATCATCTAATAATCTGTTCCGAAAAAATCCGGTTACCCGGGACTCGAACCCTGAACCTCTGTCTTAGAAAGCTAGCGCAGCAACCATTCCGCCACAGTGGTCAGTTTTGGTTTAAGTGTGGTATTTTGCAGTGCTTTTTATGTTAAATAGGATCTAGTTTCCTGAAAAATTTAGTTCCTGTTTATTATTTTTCCTATTGTTATGGAATACAACAAAATTACTCATCGTTCAGTTGAATTTATCCTTAGTACTAACACAAATAATCTCCATGATTACGGAGAGATTGCAGCTAAAATTCTATTTAACAAGTGGCGTTTAATCCAGAGATATTCGGCATAATATTTCTGAACGAACTGCGAAAGATGAATCAGCATGTTATACCACCCATTAAATGTAACACTCTTCCATAAAAATTCCTACTGATTATGATCAAAACTCTCTCGTGTAGTGGTCAAAACTACAATACATTATTGGTACTTCTATTTAGATATCGACATGATCACAAACTGAGGTATTAATGAAGGTATGAAATATCTTTTATCCGTGGACCCATCCGTAAGACATTTTCGGAAAACATGAGATGCATCAAATTTATTTTCAAAGTTTTGGAGTAAATGTCTCTACGTTGGGGTAATACAGACTCTGGAGCAGATGTCGAAAATGACCTTTAAATGCTAATTTTCCTTTGACGCAGACTTTCCTACGCGATTCGGCATTGAGAACGATAAGAAAGCTTCCGCAGATAAATACCACGCATTGGGAAGATTAGGAAAATTTACGTCTTCGAATTCGAAATTGGATTTCACCTTCCTTAAGAAGTACACAAGGTTTATTCTTTTTCTCCAATCCAATTTCTAGTTTCGATGACATTAAGGAGTTCCGCCTTTTCTAAAGAACTTCTTGAGCGGGGCGAGGCAATCCGCGCGAAGTAGTAAAAGAAGCATAAAAGAAGGCAATCAAAAGGGAAAGGGATTTCATCCACTGAGCACGATCATCGTTTCGAATCGAACAAAACCAAATGACGGCCATAGAGGTCGTTATTGTCGTAAACAACCGGCAGATGGCGGCAAGAGTGTTCCGGGATGAAATGGCTAAAGGATTTCAGTTAGTTAACTTCCTTTAATCCTTTATAATATGCGGTAAAATGATTACCATGTCGTCCCCATTTAACTCTCAAAATGCTCACATTAGTGTGATTAGTGAAAAACGTCCCGATTTTCAAAAATGTTTATTGCAAGTCCAATATTTTTCGAAATTAAATCTACATGNATTTTAATCTCACAGTAAAATCAACCATTAACTGGGATGTTGGAAAAAGAGAAAAAGTTTTCGAAATATAAAAAGGCATCATATTTATCAAATTAGCTAAGTACAGTATTTACCAGCCAATATGACGCACTTTTACTCTCCGAAAATTTAATCTGAAATCGGCCTGCGTCTTTTGGGCCGAGGGTGTTTATTCCGACGTCAATAACCATACAATAATAATTGCAAACGATGTTGCACTTTGACTTGGGGGTTTTATCTTTCTATATAGCTATTTGTGCTTTTCTTTCATTCTTCCGTAAATTTGACGCTCTTTAACGAATATCGCTTATTTGTTTTATAGTAAGAAATATACGTTCCTGATAACCTTTTCTTCGTTCACCCGAAGAACCAAGGTGCTTCTTATAGGCCCGTGAGTCTTATGGGCAGGGAAATTCGGCATATATTAAGTATTAATATTATTAAACATTAATAATAATGTTATATTCTACTATGCAAAACATTCATATTTGACTCGTAAAATCTTTTCGATTCGCGCAATATTAAGGTTAATGGTTGGCGATGTTAATAACGCGTCTCATAACGATAACCATGTAATTTGTGAATCAATAGGTCTTCATCAAATTCCATTAAATTCATACTGCTATTTTTATGGTTAATAAAAATGTAGTGACTCTCAAGAATTACAATTACCGCCTTTACTTAGAATTAACATGTGGTTTATTGTGCTGGTTTTATCGTATGATCTCCATCAATATTTCAATTGTCAAGGTTTGAAGGAGGAATATTGGAAAACACACGATGAAAATCGTTCAAAAGCAATTTTATTCTAAGTTCTTATGTCGCACACTTTTGGAGTATTTTCAAAGCGCTCGATGTCAACTCAGACTAAAGGAACGCGGTGCGGTTTAATCCCGGTTTTACCCACGTCAAAATTAGACGAGTCATGTTTCCATGCTTTAAGAATGTGAACATGTGCGCTGTTGCCTTGTGTTACAACGTAATCTACTTCGTCAAAAAGTTTTGAACCGATGACATTTTCGAAAAGCTTTCGTTGGGAAACTGGTCTCCTCAGCTTGAGCGAACCCCGATTCCAGGGCGTTTCGCCCAAAGCGTTCCGCCAAAGGGACGTTTCATCCTAAAGGACGGACCCATGGGAATTTTCTCCCAGAGATATTTCACCTGTCAGCCAGTTCGCCCAAGGGTTATTTCATGTTTCAATGTCCCTTCACTTCCTTTCATGTTTCAATGCTCCTTCTTCACTATTTCATGTTTCAATTTTCACACTTCACTGTTCATACTTCTGTATGCTTGGTTAATAAGCACGGTTGATTTTCGGATATTTATAGTTGATACCCTTACTTGTAATAATAATAATAGTAATAATAGTAATAAAACATAGTAGCAACAACAACAATAATAATAATATTAACAACAATAACAAACAACAATAGTCATAATAATATAACGTCTTTACTGAAGGACGAGAATGAAATTTCTTAGTCCCTCGTTACATCAACCCCTTATAATTAGTTATCATATTTACGAAATTTTATTATTCACTGTTTACTCGCTTATCAAAATACCATTTCGTGAAATATCCATTGGGCATATTCCCTTTCACAAAAAGCCCTTGGGAGTAATATGCTTTGTGTGAAAAGTCTTATCGGGTGAACCGACTGGTGGGTGAAAATCCTTAGATGAAAAATCTTTGGGTGTAATGTCTTCGGATGAAAATTCACCTGGACGAATCGCCTGTAGGGCGAAACGTCTGGACACTGCGAGAATCCCACTTGTGAGACTATCCATTGCCACAAATTTACTTTTGAACCCGAAGTGTCCGCTTACGAATCTATACAATTCCACCATGTTAACCCAACTTATTCCCAGTCCTTAAAAATAATCGTGTCTTCCTCATACAACCTCATGCAACGTACAAACCATGTTTGTGCCACGCGGATTTACACGAAACTTTCAGGACACATTCCTTGCAGAAAAATAACAGACATGTGTTCGGCCGTTAAACTCAATGCGCTTTTGTTTATGCAAAATTTGCAACCGAAAATCGAAGTTAGACAACCACGCAATATACGCGCATTTCCATACATATAGCGAAGTTTTCCATCTAAAGAAATATTTATTCCGTGTTTTTCACAAACTACTTGTGTTTCCGCTGTTATATTTCTTCTTACCTTCCAGACATTCTTCACTTTCCTCGTCAGCATTTATTCAAATATACGTTAGGTAGGTACTCCAGTATGGGGCGTAAATCAAGGTACTCAAGGTATACCTTGGCGTACCTCAAGGCAGTGTAATCGGACCCCTACTCTTCCTCATTTATATCAATGACCTGAGCGATAAGATCGATAGCAATGTGAGGATATTTGCGGCTAATTCGGTAATATATAGAGAAATATCAAGTGACGAAGATAGCGCTTCACTCTCAAACGATTTAGGTCGTATACAAAGGTGGTGCGAAACATGGCATGTAGATAAATGCTCTGTAGTAAATTTCTTCGAAAGTAAACAATTACGTCAGAACCACCCGTAGAAAATTAGTGGAACGAATTTAAATGTTGTCGACTCAGCTGAATATCTTGGAATCACCCTTTACAATAATTTAAACTGGAGCACACATATTCGAAAAATATGCGGTAAAGCAACTAAAAAGCTCGGTTTTATAAAGCGTATTGTAGGTAGATGCGATGAAAAAGTTAGAGAGCGATGCTACTTCACGTTAGTTAGGCCCCATCTGGAATACGCGGCCCAGAATATGTGACCCAGCGGATGAAACGAATGCTCGCGAACTCGAGTAAGTTCAGCGTAAGGCGATACGATTTGCTAAATAGTTCTACGAGAGAGAAGCAAGCGTTACGTAAATACGCAGATCCTTCCACTATCCTGCCATTACATACTCTTTTGGTTGACATTTCTCATTTTCAAGCTCTGAATTCCGATCCTAAACTCCTCTACAGCCCGCAAAATTCCTTGACAACAGCTTTAAACAAATATATCTCGAAAATTGACCCTCAGATTTCCTCACATTGGTGACCTCTGCATCGTCCGCAGAAATTAGAAATTCGAATGAAGGGGAATAACAGATGTAATGAAAATATCCAAAATTCACGGTATTGCAGTCCGAATGTAAACAAGTGACTTGGGATTTCCCCGACTTTACTAATCGATACGAGAGCTGGCTTATCAAATGCGCATTCATGATTTACGGATATGAATTACTTTTGCGTGGATTTGACGCGAGAGCACAATAACCGACGCAGTTCAGTTTATGAATATTCAAGTTTGCGATTAGACAGAGATATACTCATGTGAGATGCATACTCGTGAATCGTATAGACGGATCATTAAATAATAAACGAACCGCGTGTCAATCATCCAATTTCCCAAAATATCACACCCCTTAGAAATAAAAGATTTCAGTCGGAGTCCGTATGTCACATACAATATTATGCACCGTAAAAAAGATCTCCAAACTTTTTTCCGTAAAGTGCGTTTTGCCTATTGAAAAACGTTGGGAAATTAAGTTCTAAGGCATCCAAAATGTTTACGCACGGTACGGAGCTGGCATCTATGCTACCAATTCAGGGAAGATTTCAGGGTAAACTTTTCAGACCGCGTCCTTTAAAAACAACTGGATCTTTCTACTAACTTTCGACTCTTATAAAAGACATTGGAGACCTCAGAACTTGAACTCAATTTTTAGTGGGAGAAATACATTCCTAAAGAAGGGTTCTCGGTATCCATGGTGCCAAGGCGACAACTTCGTAAAAGATATTTTAGTCTTTGCATAAATTACGCCGAGAAGTTAGAGAAGGATAAAGAGGTGTGAAAAATAGCGATATGATTGAGAATCGAACCCATTTCTCCTACCTTCCGGGCAATATTCTAGCCACTGAACTTTTCTTCCGCACTGTTGTGGGAATGCCTTGTGTAGTGTGGAAGTGACGCGGCATGGTAGTTTTGTGGTCAGAACAGCTGCCTTGAGGTGGAAAAAATGAGTTCGAGTCCTTGTCATGTTACTTTCTTTACACCTTTTTATCAATGGGATCCAGCCGCATTTCCATGCCATGTTATTTGCTTTCCCAAATTCAAGTAACAGAAGTTTCAGCTTTCTTGGGTGAGTACTTTCCCAGAAAAAGAATTTGGAGATCTTAGAACTCGCGAGGATAAGGGAAAGGCTAATAACTTAGCATGGAAGAGCCGCTCGGTTGAAACCCAATGAATAACAGGTGTATAAATAGCGATAAGACTCAGGTCTCCCACTTTCTGGGCAGGTATTCTAATCACTGAACTACCACACTTACAAAACAGTACCAATACTTACCCAAACAGTGTGTAATAGACGCGGCATAGTAGTTCAATAGTTGGAATACTCGCCCGGAAAGTGAGAGACCTGGGTTCGTGTCTTAGTAATGTCGATTTTCTTTACGCCTGTTATTATCTTAGAACTCTTAAAAAACTTCCTTTGTATCGAAATTCAGGCATTTATTCGTTGGTTACTTTTTAAACCTATTTAATAGAGCTACCTCGCAAAACTTACGGAACTACGAGTTAATGTACTATAGAAGGAACGACTCAAAAACGGGATGCTAAGGGTACCCATAGGGGAGTAAAATAACATCCTAGATACGAAGCGATATTCCACCGAAAAAAATAGTAGATTAAAGCTGGAAAAGGTCGCTTGATATAGCGACGACATCGCTGAATTGGCAATCATAATCCCCGTCATGCACAGAATGCCTCCATACGCATTTAAAATACAACCTGTCACTGCATAAAACAACTCGGGAATTTTCCCATCATATTTCATACAAAATGAATTTTCACCGGCAGTTTAAAAACTCTTGCCTCTATTTAATGAATTCAAGGATTTGACTGTCACATTTTAAATTAAACGAGGCCTCATATGCATTTTAATTGGGGAATGTTATTGTCTTGTTTCAAACAAAGCCCGTCATAACGTGAATTTTAAACAAAAGTCCGTCATCTAATCAGCAAAGGGATGTTTTCGTCGTGTTTTGATTAAAGGCTGCATCTACATCAGTTTTATTTATATTAATTTCAAGTAAGAAGTACGTTGGTTATATTTCTATTACCATGATCATTTATTCAAAATTTAAATACAGACACCATTTATCTAAAAGTTCACGAATGTTTCGTCTGCCTCCTTGTAACATTGAGTGGAAGTTGCACTATAAGAATTTTATTTTGAGATTTTGGGTCAATATATACCTGAAAGTATGATTTTTTACTATTATTTAATACTACTTGCTACCTACTTTTCCCTACCTACATACCCATTTCTACTATAAACTCAGAAGTGTATCATAACAAACAAATGATTTTCTTTTTCTGTGATATTTTTAATTTTTATAGCATTTTGCACTACTTTTGTTTTTATTGTAATTTGTTATTTTTTCTGGAAGAGTTTTACATCAGCTTTTATGTGATAACCACGTAACACTAACTCCCTGTATTGTAACCACAGCGAAGCGATTTTAAGTTGAGGTGTTGGATTAGGGATGGATGGGTGTATTGGATTTGGTTGAGGATGGATTTTGTTGGAAATTTATATTTATAACAAATACAATTATAATTATTTTAAAATCAGCCTTACGCGCGTATAAGGGAAATACATTGTGGAGCATTCAGTTGAAGAAACAGAGCCAGAAATTGGCAATTTTTATCCCCTGTTGGGCTCGTTGGGATCGTTACGCGACCCCAAATTCGAGGCTCCCCATTCCATGCGACATCCGCACTACTGGCGGATTGACAATAGTATAGACTTGGACTTTGACGCGTTTCCCTTTGATGATCTGCCACTGTAATGGATGATGATATAAATCGTTCGAAAGAACAACTCTTTGCCTTTAAAATGACATACATTAATAGTCAGTAATGATCTCCTGCTCAATCTGATTCGACGTAAATCAAAACGTGGTAAATTCATGACTCGGTCATCTTCACACCTTTGTGGAACAATGACCAGATGTCACAGAAAAACCAAACCTTTAGCAGAAATGTGGTTTACAGTCCTGAAGCAAAATCCGCGTTTCTGAGATCCGACCATGATTTATTGACCTTTGATAAGCGTCTGAATTAAAAATCGATCTCCTTCTACAAATTTGATCCTAAGCAACAGAAATGTTACTATTTATGCAATTAAGAAGTAAGGTGGAAATTTTAAATGGGAATTAAAGTCATAATGGAAAATGGAGATGAAGCACAAACGACACTAACGTATGCTGCGTCGAATCGAATATTAACGCTAAAACATAGAAATGTGATTCTTAAACTGAAGTGGAAGTTAAAATGCAAAACGTATTGAAAGATATCAAAATTATCACATCAACTGAGCAAACGACAATAGACGAGTGAGAAATGAGCGATCGACAACTGAACGATCAACAAATGAGCGATCGAAAAATGAGCGATCCAAAAATGAGCGATCGACAAAAAAGCGATCGAAATATGAGCGATCGACTAATGAGCGATCGACTAATTAGCGATTGACAAATGAGCGATCGACAACTGATCGCCTTCCAATGGAGTGATACAACTACTAAGAGATTCTTTACCAGCGATACGGAATGAACAGTTAAAAATGAAATAGTATCATATTTAAAAAGATAAAAGTAAGCCTTTATGCTTTTCAGAAGAATTGAGCAATTGAACGAAAGTCTTTTTCGGAGATTATTGGTTTAATGACTGAAAAATAGCACAATGATTTATTTAAAAGCTCAGTTATACGGAAGCGACAATATTCTCAGCGACTATCGATTGGGAGACTTATTAAAAATGGAACACATCGATATCTAAAATTTAAGGAAAGGAAATCAAATTCAGTACATCTCCCCGTAAGAATCTAGCGTGCTAACCATTCTAACCGTTGAGATTTGGGAAAAAAACCGTCCGAAGTCATCAAAACTTACCTCCCACATGAGTCTGAAGTCCCTCTGCTCGACCCGCAGCAGTTCTACGGGACTTCTGGTGACGACGGTGGAAGTCCTCGGGGCGTCCCTCAAGATGGACTCCCCGAAAGTGGCTCCTGGTCCCAGAGTGCCCCTGAGTGACCACGAACATCCCTGCTGTGAAGAGAATGAACAAACTAATACTTATTTCTCTGGAAAATCGATTGCTGTGGTCATTCAGATTGATAAAAATAGCTATGTAAATAGCATGAAGGACTGGTCGGGGTAAGATCAGGAAGTAACTTGCCTTTCTGAGAGAGAAAAAACCCCGCATGCGAAATGATCATAACAATTTTAATTAGATGATAGCAAATGAATATAGTACTTACAAGCAGTTACTTAATTTTAAATTCGGATGGTAAATATTTACACTTAATTGTATTGTAATAACAGAATTAACAACTGGTGCTTGCACCCCCTGCCAAACGCCGAATGGCGGCTTGGAAGGTACATACATATGTAGATATATATGAACACCAATATAAATTACTGTGAATATCAACCATTTTCATTACAGCGTTGCTGATTAGAACTCCACTAATTACAATACTGCTAACTGTAACGCTGTTAATTACAGCAATGTTAGATATGAACGTGTTAATAACACTGTCAATTACAACATAATTAATGAAAACGTGGTTCATCACAAATCAGTTTGTTGCTCGTCTATGTCTATATACTCGTAAGTACACTCCAAGCAGAATTTTTGCGTATGGCAGTGGGTGCATGCACCATGATTCTATTTTCCTAATTGATTACTTTCGCAAATTCTTCTCGGAAGAAATATTTCCTGAATCGATTCGTTTTAGCATCAATTTCCCTGATCTTCCTCGCAGAATCAGAACGTCTTTGTAACACGAAGGACGCATTATATGGGTTATATTGTGTGAACGTGCTTTCTCTCAACTTATTTAGTAAATTTCTCCTTCGTTTAATTCCTCTACCTTCTAAAGATTCCCATCTTGCGTCCTGAAGCATCTGAGTAACGCTCACTGATTTATCGTAGCGATTCTTCACGAAACGTATCGCCTTTCGTTGCACTTTTTCGAATTCCCGAATACGACACTTGTCTGCTGAGTCCCATACCCTACAAGCGTCTGGGTGGTTTGTCAATAGCTCCTAAACTGGTTGGATTAGCGACTCCACCATCAGCTACCATAAGCTCTAGGAAGCGAAAGAGGTGTTCTATACAAGATGAGCAATGTGGTTGTTTTCTCTTGCCAGAATACTGGAGTACCTAAGCACTATGAATCCAAGAATAAAACTTTTCATAGCATTCAATAAGGAGAGACCAGAGTGAATCCCTTTAATTAGCATCATTTACAACTCAGCAGCTTTCATATTCTCATAAACGAAACTGAGAAAAGTAAATTAAAGATGCATACTTCCTCATTCGTTACCAAAACGTGAAATTTTTCGTAGCACGTGTCACGATAGGTGCATGGGAGGAAGCTGCAAGAATGTGCGAAGAGCAATATTTGGGGACATTGCTGGCGACGCTGTCTGAAATGCGGAAGGGTCGAAAATACACCCTGAGATTCCCTGGATCGATAAATTTAGTTTTTTTACCACTCGCGGGTATGCACCGAAATGGACGAGCGTGTCGTTGTCATCGGAATTCCAGCGAAAAGCGCGAGCCGAATATTTGCGCCGTGAGTTGGTGTTTTGTTTCGCAGTCGACAAATCACAGCCGCCCTCCCGAATAAAAAACAATGCGATTGACAGAGATGTCCTGTGCCATTGGAGCGTTAGGAAAAAGTGAAAGAAAAAGCATTCGAAACGAAAATTCGTCGTTCTTCATTTAAACAAGCTGAGGAATTTCAGAGGTTGCTAATAGATAAGCTCAAACATATTTTTTAACTTGTCACCTTCGGTCTGAGCGAATCTTTCGGAAAATTGGAGAGTATTTGGCCGAGTATCCAGTACGGAAAATCGAGTTGCATATCTTCTAAAGAGATTCACACAGTGGCTGGCGAGGATGAGCTTGAGCAGCGAAAAGCGACACAGTTTACTTTTTCCTACTCTTAAAATGGAATGTTGATCGAAAATAGGATAGAATTGGTAGCAACGAAAAGGGCTGCAGGTGACTTTGCACTAAAAGGCCAAGTTTTCGTCTCGAAACCTCGAGAACTTCGACAAAGCTTTCCATCGATAATCCGATTAAATCGATATTAATCGAATGATAAACATCCATTTCTTTCTTTGATAAACTGGATGAAACTTTATATATGAGAGAGAGGATTGCGATTGGTTTTGGTTAACGAACGTGTTCCTTTCCTAGACGATGTTCGCAACTTGATCTGCCCGTTAATCGATAAAATACTTATCTTGGATGTAAATAGAAATTTTATTAAATCGTTCAGAAATACAAAAATTAATGAAAACCGTACATATGCTTACGAAGTTAATTTATATGCGGTAATTGTAATTAACTGGTATACAGTCTTACGTTTTAAACCTCCGGCAAAATGTTTGGTTGTCCGATTTGCTTTCTGCAGGAGCTGTTCGTTTAGCAATTACCTGGCGTGTAACTGCATAGTTGTAGAAATAGAGTTAGATAATGCTATGAATTATAATTTTCAAGAGAAACTTTATGGACAAAATTCGCTTGTAAATCTCGCTCATTTTGAATTTTACCAGGCGTACTCGATTTCAGTGACCTATCCACGTTTTAAACATATTTAATCGATGTTTCACTAAAAATGCTAATAATTATAAATGGTTAACTCTACCTAATGACAGTGCCCCCCGATTGGACAATGTCACGACGGAATAGGACGGAAACAGTGTTCATGCATCCATCACCCAACCCAAATTTGAAAGACAGTGGTGGATTTATAATTTGTAGCTATATTGGATGTAATATGAAACATATTTATGGTTCAGAAGATGGAAAATTTATTCGTCCATGGTAATTTTTGAAAATTATTACCTTCGGAAACATACAGAAAGTTTGGAATGTACATATATACCCTGCAATCCGCCTTCCAGCGTATGACAAGGGGTGAATGAACCATGACTCTACTTCTCAAATCGATTACTTTCGCGGAAAAAAATGAATTTTTGAAATAAAAAGTTCTAGAATCTACTTCTCTGATTTTTCTCTCAGTATCAGAACTACCTACTATACTATGTAACATATGGTTGTAAGGTTAACTATGTAACAGGGAGGACGCACATTATCAGCTATATCATCTTAGAATGTACTTTTTTTAAATTCATTACGTAAATGGAACCTTTGTTTACATCTTCAATCTTCAAGAGATTCCCATCCTGCGTCCTGAAGCATTTGAGTAACACTCTCCGATTTGTCGTAACAATTTTTAACGAAATGTGCCGCCTTTCGCTGTTGTTTTTCTAATTCTCGAATGCCAGACTTTTCGCACTACATGCATATGTAATGTGTGGGACAGATGTATGATATACGATGATGATTTTTATGATATACATATGTAGCATGTGGAATATATTGATTAAGTGTATCTAATGTTAATATTACAAATTAATGGTGATACTATAATAAATTGATTCGACTTTCAATCATTAGAAGTGAGGAAAATCGATACAATATTCGAATGGGCAAAGGAGAATCATGTGCCAAGTCCGAGAATTAAATCTATGTGCAGGGAGGAAATCATTCTTCTTAAAAGTTCCTCAGCGAAAAAGTCGCAGCAGGAATTTTCGCTACAAATATGCATCAATTAAGTCTGCGGCGAAAGCATTTTCGAGAGAAGATAATTTGCAGGAGAAGGCATGCCATGTAGCGAGAATATTCTGCGGCTAAATTCAGCATTGAAATCTTCAAAAACGAACCCCATATGGCGAATCTTCCTAAACCCTCGCTGACCACGTGTCGCCCGCTTAAAAATGCACACCACATGCGTCCTTCGCGCGTTGGATTTGACTTTTTAATAGCTCCACATCCATTCTCGCCGTCATACGAGTGGTAGCAGAGATTGCATTCTCGTTTTGAGATACATTCTCCAAAATTCCTCCTCACTTTATTTCCTGCCGCTCAGTTTTTTCCCAGGAGTAAGCAGACCTTTCCCGCAAACTTTCCTCGCCTCTAATGAGCGAGTTGCTGAATTCGAAATAGGGCTCCGTTGATACATTTTTCTGCTCCGCATTTAAACGGAAGTTATTAACGAGCTCGCACATAAACAGTTGAAAGCCGGCGCGCGAGGAATACGCCCGGCGCGTGTCCGCTGTCGTGATCTAGAAAAAGGGTACATGTTATGTCCTCGGAGAATATAAGGGAATGTTTGAAAACTAGTGGGTTACCATTTCGAATTCATCACTGAAAAGTTAATAACGGGGACTTCGTACAGGGATCGCTATGGTGGCCTTGAAAGCATATGAGGAGGCTTAAAACATCAGAATACAGTTATGAAAGTGCATAATTTCACAATAACCTCCTACGTAGACGCTGTGCCCCTTGTTGAGGCTTCATGCAAAATTGTTGGCATTCGATGTTTTAAAGTATTGCTTTAAGTTTCGCTTTCAAAATATCGATTTAGGTTTTAGCTTTCTCGCTGGACAAATCCTCGCCGCGGACTACTCTCCAGTTAAGTCGCTCGCCTCATACTATTTATAACCACCAGAATAGAAGAGAATTTCGTTATGCAGAGTTTATTCTTACTTGCAAAGAAATAGTTTACTAACTCTTTACCAAAACTTTCATAAATGAAACATATAAGTAATTATATGACTGAAGTTTTGAGCAATTAGGCAGAAAGGAATTTTGACGGCATTTGAGAATTTCTATATCGTTTTCCGTAAGCACCATTTCAAAATAACTTTTTTTGTGATATTCAAAATTTGCCGGCCTCGGTGGCGTAATGAATAGAGTGCTAACCTTGCAACGCCTGGTTCCCGGGTTCGAATACTGGTCAGGGTATGGTTGTTTGTGTTCGTGAGTTGTAAAAAGGTAAATTGTAGCAGTAGATAAATAGTCTTAAGACTAACAATTCGCTTAATAAATCCGTCATTATTATTATTTTATTATTATTAATATTATATTCAATAATTAAGTATGATTTTAAGATCATTATCACCTAGGTATGGAATACCTTTCTTTCTCCTAATTCATGCTGCCGTATTTGTGTTGTTTTCCTAGCAGCAAGTACTGCGAGGAACGTAGAACAATTTTCTTTATTACATCGCATCTCGACTTCTACCGCTCAGAATCAAAAGAAATTATACCTTCATTGCCCGGCGAGCAACTGTTTGCGAGGAATTGTCGGAATACGATTTATGACGTTATTTTCCTAAGGTAAACGCGTATAAAAGACTTATTGTCACAACCACAGCGCTCCAGTGAAATTTGTCGCACCAATTTTTTAAACATAATCTATACTTAATGAGTCACACGTTACGTGCTTCAGAGCTTCAAATCTCCCCACTATATGTTAACTTTACTGCAACGATCCTTACGAAAAGTGATTTATTTTCGTTGTATTTTCGTCATTATATTCGGTAGATCAAGTTTTTGTATTAATTTAATTTTACTCTAAGTTTCGTGTTGATTGTGCTGTTTCCTTTACGTTTTACTAGTTTCCATTGAGATGTCGACGTCACCCTTGGACGTTGGACCCTAGGGTTCTATTTATAAAAAAATCCTTGAGCGAATAATGAAGGTTGCAAGTACATTATCGTTTGTTATCTTTAATACGATATAAAAAATCTTTGAGCAAGTAATGAAATTTGCAGGTACATTATTGTTTATTACCGTTAATACCCAATTTCGATTATTCCCATTATTGATTACCGTTAATATCTATGCTAATTCATCATACGATACATATCAGTCATTCCACGCCAAAACGAACAAGGAAAACATGACATTTTGGATATTCTTAAAATTCTGTCATCATATTGGTCGTGATCATATACATATTTTCGCCAATTTCTAGAACAATGGTTCAAATAGGTAAAAATGGCGGGTTGATTAAGTTCACAAAAAGTGCGGAATCCGGCGCTCTCTGTCAAACGCTCATTTCTAAGAGAGTCTAAAACATACGAGTACTTTACATTGCATACACTCATTTTAAAGCCCTAAATTATAGCTTTCTTTTTTATAGGGTTTGATTCAATTCCTGAGAATCGATGTCTATTTTAAGGCAAAATAACTTTTTGAATTGATTTTAAACTAAAAAACGTCACCTTTGTGACTTTTAAAAAATATCATCGAAATGAAAAGTGAATGTTGTTCGAATGCTGAAAATACACAAAAGAACCTCGGACAGAATTTTATATTATAAATATGCGGTTTATGCTATTTTTGGAAGTATCTGAAAATATCATGTTTAATCTTGATTGGTTTGGAGGTTTGAATGACCTATATAGAAAATTATCCATAACCTTCTCTTTCACTCAAACAAGACAACATAATACCGGGCCTTAGAAAAGAGTATTATCTGAATTCCATGTCAGTATAATTTACAATTCCGGGAAGCTCCCGTATAGCCAAGTGGACAATGCGTTTGACTTCGGTAAAAGCGGTCCCGGGTTCGATTCCCGGTGGGACCCTACGTGCGAAATGACCTCAGTTGTTGAATCACTTTCAAAAATACTACTACTACTACAATAACGGGCCTGAGTATTTTGTCTATGATAATTCTAGAATCACCAATCTTAAAATTTTTGCTCGTTTTCATTTTCAGGTGTGAATTATTAAGGCAAAAGACGATCTTACAACCATTCTGCGACTACAATTGATGAAATACATGATTTGACATACGCTACGGTACCTCATGAAATCAGAACCCGTGTGGAAATATTTAATCAAATGTTAATATCGTTGAGCATAAGATGTGTCGGTCGGCACCCGGTGATTTGGTCCTGGGGTGATTTGGTCCCACGCCAATTTGGTCCGCTACGATTTGGTGTTACGATGATTTAGTAATTACTTGAATTGGTTGTTGGACTAGGCTGAGGTTTGTCATAATTAATTGTTATTGTTACTGCTGGATAGAATTCAGTAATTTTGGTCGTATTCAACCGTTTGTTAAACAAAAATAAGAAGTATGCCTTATTGGAATCGGAGCGTGAAATAAGGGGAGGAAAAAAGCTATCCTGGCGTAAAAATATGACGAAAGTGTTGTTTATTTTTTAATTCCAAGCCTCTCATACGCGAGGAAATGCACCCCGAGATAAATGAGTGTTGTTTTAGAGATAGATGTCGATGAGGAGAAATCGTAATAGAGCATGAATATAAATGGTAAATTAGAAAGAGAGACTGCAAATAACCATAGAAATTTACATTACATAAATACCGTGTAAGTCGATAATTGGCATGTGGCAGGGGGTGTGAACACCTAGCCTTCCAGTTACCTCTTTAGCTTACTGTTGTCACGTATTGTTCGAGGAAAGAATGAGTCCCTAGAACGACTTTTCCTCGCATTTATTTCTCTTATTTTACGCTCATTGTCCGATCGGCGGAAGTAGCAGGGGGGTCGCATAATACCGATTACGTCTTCCGCTAATGTACCTTCACTGAATTTATCAAGCAATAGCGGCCTGTTTTCTAACCTGCTTTCTTCCAAGAATTCCCAACCTGCGGCCCGTAACCGCAACCGCAACCTGGGCTGCCATGTATCTGGTGCAGTGAGCATGTGCTATCCTTTGTAATGTGCGTACGGGTGACTCTCGGCTTCGGTTTGTGGTGCGCGATTCCCAACCATCAATCCAGTAAGTGACTCAACTACTCTCGTCTTATTATGGGAATACTCTTTGCATACTCTTTACATTTAGCTCAGTGTTCGTCAAGTAGTAGTAGTAGTTGGATTTAAGGTGCTTCGACAGCTGAGGTCATTTTGCACCTGTTCGTCAAGTTGTTCCCTATCACTCACTAGAGGGCGTTTCCAGTCTTTAGGTGGCGATGTCGTATTTTCTAAATTATACATCCGATAATTGAGGTCGACAATGAGGGTAAATTCAAAATCAAAGAAATTGAATTGAACTTCGAAAGGATGGCGACCAGAAATATTGCTGGTATAAAGGTATTATAAAATTGATGATTAAAAAAGAAGGAATCAATGTAAGAATGTACAATTCCTATACAAAGGAAGTCATGGATATTTTCTCCTCATTATATTGTACTATCCCATTGCAATTCTTTGGAAGGCGAAATTTCAGAATGTTTCTTTTGTATTTTATTTTTTACTTGATGAAGAAAACAATTTACTCATCCATGTTCAATAGGATTTCATAAAATAATTGGTCGATAAACGTTATTGTTTTTATTTTTTCGTTTTTGTGTGAATGCTTCCATAAGCGCTGAATTAAGTTATGAGTCGGTGGGCGGAAGAGATATTTTACAGTGGTACCTCAGTTAACGACGGTTATCGGTAAGATTTTCTCGAACTCTGTCTTACCACAGCCATGTTTCTTTTCCTTATAGATTCGTTCCAAGATTATCGTTGCTAACCAAAACAGTCGTTAACCAAGGTGCGCATTTCAAGAACTATATTGCATGTCTAATATGCAGATAAGACTTATTTATATGTCATTAAAATATGGTACATATAACTTATTTGCAACAAAAATATCATTAATTAAATAAATAATGTTAAAAGCTGTTTTTAATCGTCGATTTTCTGTAGAAGGCGTCGTAAACCACAGCCTGCATCGTTATCCAAGCCATTTGTTGATCACAGTCGCTCGTCGTTAACCAAATACGTCGTTAACTAAGGCCGTCGGTAACCAAGGTACGTACCACTGTATTGTATAAAGTTATAAGTAAAATCAACGTGTTTAGGCGTTACTTCGTGGAAAGCCATCACAGAAGAGAATAAGAAAAACATTGTAATTCTTCCACAAGTTATTTATTACGAACGATCTCGCTAGTGGTCTAGCATCTTCGCGCCTGAAGATGCCAGACCAAAGAAGAACAAAGTTTTTCTTATTCTCTTCTGTATAAAGTTGGGCTGTAACTATAAAAATGGTCGGTGACCACTGCTTTAACTTCAGTTCTTCCTTGAACGACATTTAATCTTTCGCGAACTTTGAAAACTTTGGTTAATCAGTTTCATGTGAACGCTGAAGATAACATTTATCTGTTAAATGTGTAAATCTTTTTAACGAGTAAGTCTGACCATGTTGACGACAGATCTTACACGAGGATTGTTTCGCAACGGAGAGAAATTGTAAAATTTCGGAAGGAGAGGGCGAGACGCACAATGAATGCGCTGCTATAAAAGCATATGGGGTCGTCATGCAAGTGATAAAGAAAACATGTGATTTCCTTTGTGATGTGCGTACAAAAGACTCTCGGCTCGGCACGTTAGCGGTGCGTGAATTCCAACGATTGATCGCCTGCGTGTTTTGAAAGGGCGCTCGCAATTGAGACAAGAGAATGGAATTGCCAGTCCTCGATGGAGAGATTCGGCCAAACCACCAATGGTCGACTGCGTGTTACTGTGCATACCTTATAAGTTACAGCCAAAGCGCGCACGTTTTCCTGACGGTAAACCAGTTAGCGTATTCAAGAGACGTGGGACGCTGGGTAGAGATGGTCAACATATAGCGGATCCGCCAGAAGTGCAGCATAACGCTATTGACTCCGAGAAGCATTAAAGATATGTATCCCACCCACTTTACATGTAATCGCAAAAAAATGGATACACACATAACTTGACCTACTGCTGAATTCCAGAGGGATATTATCATAATTTATGAAGGAAAAATAAATTGGAACACGGTTGTTATTAGAGGATTATAAACACTCCGTAAGCCGTATATCGGCAGGTGGAACTCGAGTTTGGAAGGAAACGGGAAATTCCAGATAACTGATTTCTGAGAATCACCTTAAGCACATTTCGGAAGCAAAACTTCCATTTTCAAGGGTCTCACGATAATAAACATGAAAGTTTTGTTTCCGAAATGCTCATAGGGTGAATTTAAGAATTCGATTATCCAGAATTTCCCGTTTGCCTCCAAACACGAGTTCCGCCTGCCGACATATGGCTTACGAAGCTTTTTTAAACCTCTAAATTATAGTATAATGAATAATTTGGCCGCTGATGGTTAAAGTATTAGAATAAGATATCATCCACAAACCATTAAAAGTAAAATATCTTAATCTAGTCTAAATTAGCTTATTTCGTATTATGATGTTTGTGAGGCGTATCTAGAAATAATAAAACAATTGACTTAGTAGCTACATCTGCATAAATACCCTGTAAGCCACTTTTGGCGTGTGGCAGGGGGTGTAAACACCAATCGTTCGAGTTATCTCTTTAGCTTACTGTTGTCGATTATCATTCGCTGAAGTTCCTAAAACGACTTGTCTTTGCATCTAATTCTCTTATTCTACGTAACATCATAGTCGGATCGGCCGAAGTAGCATTCTGTCTTCCACAAATGTACGTACTTTCACTGAATTTATGAAGCAACATCGGCCTAACTTCTAATCTTCCTTATTTCAAGGATTCCCAACCTGCGTGAAGAGGTTGGCCACTTGATGTAGGATATCGAGAGGTTATTAACTTAGTTCCGGTATTCACTCTGGTTCGATGAGAGTTCAAATTCCGGTCCAGTTTCCGTTACACTAATGCCGGAAATGACCTTTGATTTGATTAGATTCTGAGGATATTTTTAATAATAACTTAGCTAGAGATCCATTATCTACACAGCCTCTCGTAACCTACAACGTCTTACGAGGTTTAATATCTCTGAATCCTTTGAGATATTTTGCCAAAGTTTTCATCTTGTTCCTTTCAGTTTCGTGCCCATTTGTACCGCTTTTTTTCCGCTCTAAAAATTAAATATTGTAATCTGAAAAGTATAAAGCTAAATTCGAAAGTTTTGGGGAAAGAAGTGAGCAGATAACTGATGAGTGAGATGTAAATGGTTGAGACTGATATGAAATTTTTTAAAACGATTCGACAAGAAAATAGAAGCTCATTTGACTGTTGCTTCAGCACGGCAACTCTCTAAAATGAATACTGGGAGGAAGAATTATAGGTGAACAGATGAGACGTCGATTGAGAAATTCTGGTTTAAAACTTATGATGACGGAAATGGAATACTCTGAACGGTTCAGTTAGTTAAGATACCAAAACATCAAGCTCAGGCCATTTTCAGCGGCTCTAGCGTAGAGTAACCATGAGTAACTACATATGCTATGGAGAACTATGTTGGCAGGGAACATTTTAGTACTTTATATGATTGATGACAGGATTTTTTTAATTATTTGATAACTTTTGGTATATCTGTAAGTAGTTTTGATACGTGTTTATTTTGGTCAAATATTGCCACACGAACAGTCTAAAAAACAATGAATAATAAAAACCATAATATGGTTTATCACTATGAATGGTAACAATCATAGTATGATGCGTTCACTCAACCAAATATACACTGGTAGTGATCGGTTGAAAACATAACTTTTCAGCGTAAGATATGCCAATATAGAGAGTACTGTGCGTATAAAGTTGGCTTATAGATGTTGATATCGATTTACAAACCGCTCACTCCGTCCACTTTCGGAGTGAGCACATTATATTCCTAAATTATTTAGAGCACTCCTTAAACCAGCATACATCTTTCGCTGACGTAATTTTATACGTTATTTCATTATAATTAAG
>KZ308133.1:2437713-2480897 GCA_000376725.2 Ladona fulva | reverse complement strand
AATAATAATAACTTTCATATATATAATAATGTTAAATATTTATCATCTTAAAATTACCTTATGCGTTCCTATGTGCATACGATAATAGTGACTCGGTTAATTGACTAATCATGAACTTTAATTGAAACATAGTGACAGTGAAAACTTATTAAGGCATTATTATTTATATGTTCGTCATATTAACCATGTTCTTATTTCCAGGCTATATCTATTTTCCCAGCTTTCTGTTTCTAAATCTCTTAGTCATTGCTCTAAGTAGGTTTGTGCAGGTTTTTCTCACCCCCCTTCCATGTGGGTGTTTTCCTGCTGTGTATATTTTTTCCTAGGCTTCACTTAGATTTTTAAATCCACAACTAAATATTTCCAATTTTGTCTTAATTCGACTTAACTTTTATTATCGATTTATTAACTTTTTAATATCATTATTGATTCTTACCTATTGTAATATTGACGATGTTTTAAATGAAAGAGGAGACTTCAAAGTCTCAATTTCGCCAAAAATAAAGACGTTATTCGTTTATTTAATGCGTTTTTTATCTACATATACATAAGTACCCTGCAAGCCGATTTATGGATTTATCCTTCGTTTAAACCTTCTATCTTCTAACAAAATTCATTATCTTCATCTTCTTCTATTTATTAAAAATATCAACAAATTGTTGGCTTCATTATCAAAAAATCAAATTGATCACCTTTTTCAGAAAGTTCTCGAAAATTAAACAACTTCTCTACTTTCTTAAACATCTGACGAAGTTTTTCCCTTCAAATAAAGGAACGCGAACAGAAAATCGATGTTGCAAAATATTCATTTATCAATAGAGGTATAAGAGAATAGAATGACTTACCTGGAGAACTTCTCATTCCAATGCCGAAAAATGTTAAAATTTTCAAACAAATGCTCAAAAATTTTCTGTGATATTGTCTAATGTGATATTCTATAACGTGATACTGTATAATGTGATATCGTATGCTGTATGTATATTAATGACTGTATATAATTTGTAGAACTGTAGAATAGTTGATATTTTTGTAATAGCATAGTATTGTTGTAATAGCTTGTATTGTATTTGCTGCCTTCGGGAGGTTTTTGGAGGGGTTTTCCTCCCGACTAGGGTAAATGCCAGGCAGGGCTTTCGTTCTATTTGTCCCTCAAGTGACTGCCACCAGGCTATATGTCTATTTGTAGTCATAGAATGTAGATAAATAAAAGATCTCCTTACTAATTTTATTTCGAATTCCTTAAGTAATCACGTAACCATCTATGAGAGGATATCGTTCAACATAGAGGATAACATATACCTTATAATCAGCAGGTACTTTTTCTAAGATAATTGCGTATTTAACCTTTAAGTGTTTCCTACATAATGCGTGTATGCGATGGGCACCTTTAGTTTTGCCCTTGCAGCACAACCGACATTACTACGATCATTTAAGATGATCATTACTAGTACACGTAATTGAGGAAAAGAGGACGATCTACCTAAGAGCACTCCGAGATCAACCGATGGCGAAATCAATTGTCCCAGAAAAGAGAGAATAGACAAATATGAAGAAAAAAAAGAGATGAAAGCTGTTTGTTTGCTTTTACGACTGAGTTTTTTTTATAAAGTCCGTCACCTGCCTTAAAGAGGGTCCTACTCTGAATATTCCCATTCAAATCACGTTCGCCTTCACTCTCACAGCCGCTCCCTCTTCCCTAAAATTCTCATATGTCACCCTATTCAACGCCTTTCATGAGGCACTTGCTGAAACCCTTTAAATCTCTCGATCCTAAAAGTTTGCTCCGAAAAAAGAAATAACCGCGGCAAATTCCTTATACTTGCGACTGGTTGCGACAAAAAGAAGACGAGGCTGCAAATACCATGAATCATACAGCCACAAACAAAAAGAAAAATCTTTGGATATGATAAGATTATTCTTCACTTCTAACACTGCTTTCAAATAATCGCGCCCTTATTCGTATACTTCTTTATTTACTCATATACGTTGAATTAAGCTACAACCGACCGTCCAGTAACCATGTCAACGCATAAAACAATGTTGAAGATTACATAAACATCAATTTTTTACAGTAGATATCCATGCTTTTACAGATACTATTTACGATATAGAATAAAAATGTAAAAGATGATTGAAATTGAAAACTTGACTAAAGTAGATACACATTTACGGGATTCTCATTCGTTCGTGTAAGTTTTTGTCAGGGGAGTAAAAATGTCTTAAGGTAATTTATTTCATTGTTTTACGTTTCTGTTGACCGATGAAGCTTTCCCAATATTCCATTACGCCTATATACTTATAATTTACAACATGTAATTTCAATATATTTTGCCTTTAAAGTCTTACTTGGATCTTTTCCCAGATTCTATTAACCTGTGGAGGTCTCGTGTATACCTGTCTATTTTCGATTCTAGAGAGTCTCAACCATTGCTCTCAAACATTTTTTCCATCAAGTGGCAAAAAATAACTGCGCTAAGTTTACAGAGCTGCGCTCCTACTGCCAATAAGGAGCTTATAAGCTACAACTTTTCTGATTTTCTTCATTTAAACGACGAAATGAACCATGTAACCCCACGATAAAGTTCATAATTAACAAAATCACTCAAAATTTTGATAAAATTATGGCTAAAAGCTTTCAAACTTTTCAATAAGCGCTGGGGTGCGATTATGTGTTACCGTATGTAGTAATATCTCCGAAATTCGCGATAAAACTGCCATGTAAACAAGGCGGATACATGTAAATGCATGTAAAATTGGCGGATTTCTGAGATGTTACTAGGTACAAAAGTTACGTAATCGCACCCCTGGGCGCTCGACAAATTATTTGGGCGGCACTTAAAAAAGTGTGGCGCGGCTGCAGCTTAGGGGAAAACCTGGTCAAAGCTACGTCTGAAAATCAACCTATTATTACTATCAAACTTTCAGAATCTCCCTTGGAAGAATGTAGCGGCGTTTTGATGAATATGATCAAAATTTACTCTTTGTGAGTAATGACGCGTCTCCCTAACTCTAGAGTAGTAAATTTCAGCTGCTGGCATCTCCTGAATCTTCAAAATGTGATCTCGCACCCGTTTGCAAGAATATCGCATTTTTATAAATTATGGAGAACGGTCGTTGAGCTCTCTACAGAGTGAAGTCATAACGGAAAGTTGAGCTACTGAAATAAAAAACTAAGATTCCTTATATACGAAAATATTTTACTTTTTTCCCTGCAGTTGGATAGTTAGACAATGCAACTGGATAGTTAGACACTGCAACTCTGGATAGTTAGACTCTACAACTGGATAGTTAGACTCTACAACTGGATAGACACTGTAACTGTGGATAGTTAGACACTGCAACTGGATAGTTAGACACTGCAACTGGATAGTTAGACAATGCAACTGGATAGTTAGACACTGTAACTGGATGATTACACACTGCAAATATGTAGCACTCAATCCTTTGCTACAATTGCGTTTCACACCACCTGAACAAGCTTCTCGCACCCTCAGAGGTGCAAGTACCCATGGTGGACAACCCTAAAGGGACAACTGCCATAGAGGCACACGTTTAAGGACAATGCAATAAACTATTACAAAATAGAGCAGCAGGTGTTACGATGGCAAAGAGTTTAATTCCTTCAAAAATTTGGAGAGCTGTAACCATGGATCGGAATTAAATGGATAGAAGAAGGGGAGGACTCGGTGAAGGCATCTCTCGGGAATTCAGAAAGATTCACTCCATTTTCTCATTTGGTATTCAGGGATGCCTTTTCGTACCCACTTTCCATTCCATCCTCCGTTGCATACACCTTTCCTCATTTCATCCTCATTTTTATTCATTACGCTTCCTCACGGTGTTTCTCTCACCCAATATCACATTTCATCTTCACACCCCCTCTCTATCTATATATATATATATATATATCTCCAATTTTCCGCACTTATCGCGACCTAGAGGAGGGACTAGCACATATCCCTACGCTCTTTTTCTTTCATAAAAACTGTATTCTAATGTAGACCTGCATTTGCTGAGGATCACTAAGAGTTACTTAAGGTTAATATAGAAAGAAAACTTCCTTGGGATGAAAAGAGACAATCATATTCAACTTGGAGCCACGAATCTCG
This sequence comes from Ladona fulva, assembly GCA_000376725.2. NCBI lineage: Eukaryota > Metazoa > Arthropoda > Insecta > Odonata > Libellulidae > Ladona > Ladona fulva. The sequence continues at coordinate 2,476,788 of KZ308133.1, read as the reverse complement.
ACTTTCGCTTTCAAGCATTAGCAATTGAATGAAGCAATCATAGCTGCGAGTCAAAAGCGAGATTTTAGTCAAATCAAGATAAGTACTCGAAATTACCATTATGATAGTAACGATCCTATTACGCCCAAGGGAATTTTAAACGACTCCCAATGGCGTCAAACATAAGCGTTTCATTTATACGTATAATAATATAGTCATAACAAGTTGACGAACTTGCTAAAACAGCTTAATAATAAACAATAACCAAAAATTAAGTAAGAATTGTAAATCTGTAAAGTATTCAGCCCGAAGGCCGGTTGGGACGTCATCCCTTCTACCATCAGTTACGAATAGATGAAAGAGGGAAATGAGGCTTACTAGGTAAGATGAGGAGTGAGGTAGTTTGTTTTCCTCACTGATCTAGAATGCTACAAAAGTAAATTATACGTACGTAAGCATAGCTTTTCATACATTATATTACCAAATTTTCGAGTCCCCCACTCAATGGCTTCCAGACCTCCCCGGGGGGCGCGACCCAGAGTTAAAGAGACTTCCTTAGATCAAAGCTTCCTGGTCTTAAGACTTACAGGGCACAGTTATGTAAACACTCGGATATAGAAGTCCATAAAACCACACAAGTCTATATTCAAATCGAAAAGTAAATATTAAGAATTTCGCAAAAGATAACATGTTTATATTGAGCAATCACCGAAGACGATTCACCATCATTCGCTAAGTAACTTCAATAGAAAATAAATAAATAGTAAAAAGGCAAACAATTGCAAAATAAGGCAAACAAAATGCAAAATATAACACTTAATAAAACACAATAACATACATAAATCCAGCAAAATAAATAAATAGCAACAGCATTTAAAAGTTCGTAGGATTAAAAACGATGATGGAAATTTAAATGAATAAATAAGTATGAGATTAAAACCCAGGAGATAAAAACTGTGGTGAATATATAATTAAATGAAAGAGGTCAACATATGTATATATATTTTAAAGGAACATACATAACTACGACCGCTGACCCAAAGGTTATGTGTTATCTTGCCCGGGGATATAATCATTAAGATAACTGCATTATATAGAGCTAGGAATTTGAAGGAAATTTTCCATCTCGAGCGGAAAAGCAATCGAATCATTGCGGTATTGAGTGGTGGCGCTCGTCAAAAGAGATGAAAAGTTGCGATATGGCACGGTCGCAGTTGCAGAAAGGAAGATTTTTGGAAAAAAACGTCACTTAATATGGGTCGAATTTTTTAAAAGAAGAATTGATGTAGGAAGGAAGACGTATGATTCCAGGTGTAGTGATAAGGAATATATCAAGCGTTGAAGATAATAGTAGAAGTATATTGAGGGTAAGCATTGGTGAAAGAGGTTGTATATTGGTTCAAGTGTACCTGCTTTGTACCCTGCTGAAGAAATCGAAGGTTGGGTGAGTCAGGAGAAGCGTATGAGTACACTGAATTTAGTTAGAATTAATTAAAATAAAGTTTATTTTATACGGAAAGCAACTATATGTGTCTCATAACTGATTGTCTCTTTCCTGTTTAGGCTACGAACACCGCAAGAGACAATCAGCAAAAGGAACGAATGCGAACACTGACATTGATTCTCTTCTTTTCTTCATTAAATTCAACGTTCATCCAATATTATTACATAATTAATGCCTGAACTCAACTTCGTTCACTTGGCCAAAGCCTTCGTCTCGGTAAGCACTTTTTCTACTTAAGAAGCAGTAGAGAATCATGGGATAGATGCATAGCACATCCGCCTGTAACGCAGCAACTCTAAAACCTCTATAATGCATCCTCTCTCACTCCCCTGAGCCTGTCTATATCTGCACCAAGAGCTGATGCGTTCAAGATTGCGAAGGGAGTTCGACGAGGGGACTGCTTATCACCAATCTCATTTACAGTGGTTCTCGAAGAAGGTTTTAAAGGAACCGACTGGGAGGAGATGGGTCTACGGGGAAATGGGAAGTACTACATCAGTCCTCAGTGTTGCAGATCATCGGCTCAGAACGAAACTCTCGTGTATCAGTGTAAATTTTAGAGGAGAAACGTTTTCTGACTTATTTGATTAGTCCTGATGTTATTTCCCCCTCTTAGAGCACAGCGCAGTGCAACCTGACATCCTTTCAGCAGATTAGCAGTTGAGATACGGTTTATTCTATCTGAATATGCAATAAAACATTTTTTATTACTTTTTCTGAGATGCGAAGTTTTCATTCGAAAGCGACGAGATGATTTCTAGGCAGTTTTATTAATTTCTCCTCGCTACCAATGCAGTAGGATTACATTCAAGAGCTAATCAAAGCGGGAGGGAAAGATACTAAGGAAAAGCTTAACCAAAACAAAGGTAATCTTAGATCATTTCGCAGTACAAGTACTTATAAAACATCAAGAGATCCGCCCGGGAGTGCTAAACAATCCGACATAAAGAAAAATCAAGGGGAATCAAGAGAAGAGAGAGAATACAAAACACGTGCTTCAATCGTTTTCGCGTATTTTATGTCATGTTTCTCGAAATGAGAATAGCTTTAATATCGTATTACTTAAATTAACGGAAAAATTGGGGTTTGATCGAATGAATGGCTATTTCTGCATCGAAAATTTTTCTTCATATAGGAAGAAGAAAATATCGTACTCTATTACTTCATCACTGTGTTAACCGCCATTCAAAATACTTACGTCATGCTAAGAATATTTAAAGATTGTTATTATTGGTACAGTCCGCTTGAAATAAATCATTTATCCATATGATTTGTATTTAACCTCCGTTTCTGTTATTAATCTTGTATTATAAATCAAAACGAATTTTTCATTTAATAAATATTTATATCGTTTCGGAGAATCTGTGCATATTAAAAACTATGAATATTTATGACTGTGGAAAAAAGTGCCTGATATTTGTTGCAATGTCTACAATCTTACTAGGGAAACGCAAAGTAATTTCTACGTAGAGTAAAATGGCGTGTGTATATATACACTATATATATCCAATTAATAGCCGAGTATTTTAGAGCTATATTAAGACTGAATTTAAGAGTTCAACTGTTATATACATACCAATTATTCAGGGATTAAATTCACGTCTAATCTGGGTAGATTATATAATTTACAAAAGCCTTGTTTGTGAATAAATCATGACAGCAAAAACACGAATATTAACGGTGATTTACGTGTGTTTATACACATCACTCACTTTGCGCTGTTGGAAAGGAAAAACCTCCGATAACAACTGTAATCCGTGTGTCGATACATCCCAAGTCTGTGTAACTAAAATTATTCTTTTGTTCTTCTAGATTTCTCTGGAACAGAAAAGTGTGTTTACAATTTGGGTGCCAGAAAGATAGGTAAAGTTGTATACTGACGATATGTTATTCTTGACTATATTCATCATCATAAGTTTTCTATCTTTCGGTAGATTCATGTGCCCTATTATTCCTCTCCTTTCAATGTTATTCCTATTGCCCTCTCCTTTCAATATCTGACCCATCCATGTCCTCTGTCGACCTTTAATTACTTCGATTAAAACCCTCTCTTCCCCAACCATCTCTATTTACTCATCATCCAACCATCAGTTGGGTTGCTTTTCAATTTTCCTTTCCATTCATTTCCCTTTCCATTCCACGCCATACCCTCATCTCGAATGCCTCTAATTTTTTGATGTCCTCCTTTCGTGAGGTCCACGTTTCACAGCAAAAGTGGCAAAAAACAATAGCATTTTTATAGCAAAACACTCTACACCAAGGATTTTACCAATCTTTTCCTGACTCGTTTATCAAGACCTCTACTCAACAGTTCCCTTCCTTTCACGAAAGCTTCCTTGGTCAATGCTATTCTTTTTCGAACCTCATCTGTACATCTCCCGTCCCAAGAAACAGCACTTCCCAAATAAGGGGAAAAATTTACCTTTATAATTTTTCACCACTTACTCTGATCGTTGACTTTCTTTCCTTTGGTGAATCTCATCACTTTAGTTTTTCTTACATTTACTTTCATTCCAAACTCCTTTGCTTTGTCATTTAGGGCATTTACTAGTATGTGTAAACCCCTTTCGGAATCGCACAAAACAGCTTTATAGTACTGACTTCACTACTTCCACTCCAACTTTCACTCCCTTGTCAATGTTTATATTAAACTAATTGTACGACATGACTATATCAAACATACGTTAAGAGACACAAAAATCTAGGGTCCACTTTTACTGGAGGAACGTGAAAAAATTCTGAATTTTTGGCCGGAAATTAGCGGGTAGACTTTTAATTGATATTGGGTACTACTAGGGTATATACTGTAATTTCTGTGGGAAAGTAAAATAGTGTTCAATTGAAATGAATTAGTGTTCAGTTGATCAAAGAGCTAATACTGCTGGAGAACAGGAAGCATGACCTACGGAAGAAAGCGTGTATATTATAAGTTCGTTGAGTGAGGGAAGTGAGAAAGAGAGGGGCGGCTGAGATAGTATCGATCAGTGTCTTGTGACAGGTATTCGCCGGGACACGTCTCAGGTCAACTCCGAGGAAGACTAAACTAAAACTGCGCCGCTTACGAGCCGACCTTAAGAGCTTTGCGAAGGCTTCTTAATAATTCAACGCCATATTTTATTTATGAGAAGAACGAAAGGAGATGAACAAGGAGCCTTGCGCATGAAGAGTTGCTGAAAAATTGTTGACAAACTGAATTATGAATTTAAAGTAGGAGTGAAACTTCGTGATCGCAGTGAATCTCTAACTCTACGTTTCAGTGTTTGAGAATCCAGCTTTGTTTTCGCATCTATTTTGTTTACATAACGTCGTAGCAACCAAGATTTATTGATAGCTACGCGTCATAGGTATTATATATAAGAGTTTGGATGACAAGAGGTTAATTAAACGAAGTATCGAAAACAAACATGCAATCGTGATACCTCTTTCAATTGATAATTGGAGACAGAAATCAAATATTTATTAATTTACATGTATAGAATATAAACAGGCAGCAGGCCACGCGATTCTCATTATTATGCGTAAAAATATATGAAAAACAAGTAAATTAATTTGGTTGGATTTTCAACAGTTAGAAATTTGATGAGAGAATTATATAAACGGTATTTTTACTCGTGCATTCTTTTCTCCTCTCTCATGGTGATGAGATACCACAAGGTTGAGGTCGAAACAGTGGATTTAGTTATTTTTAAACTCTTTTCGAGAGAAATGCTTAAGATTTTACAATGCCATCGGTTTAAATGTATATAATATGTTGCGACTAAATTATAATTGTAATATTTTCAATATTGAAATTGTTCTTCAGCTCCAAAGAGTATTTCTGGCGGTATAAACGTAGCGTAACTTTAGTTTCTAGATTTAAGAGAAGCGTTGCACTTTTCTCACAAGAGCATCTTCATTTAATGACTAACACGACCAGGTTTCGACTAATACTCGTCATCATCAGGTGTCTTCATTCTTCATAGTGTACTTCCACAAGACCTCTCCTATGAATGTAAATTTCATAGATATTTTCAATTTAATTCTGAGACTACAATATCTTGGTTAAAGTATACCGTGGATTTTCCCGTGGTTATGTCTACGTAAGGAACGCGTTTTGCTGTAGTTGTGTCATCAGTTTGTTGAAGACATAGTATGTACATTATTAAAGGCAGATAGATTAGTAACTAACATTCCTCCTACTACGAGCAACACTTCACTCATTCGATGCTTAAGAACGGATGATGAGTTATATCCGAGGAAGAGCCAATGACAAGTAACCTCGTCCCTATGCGACGGGGCAATCCGTGAACACTCATTGTTATTGTTAAGGGAATAACCAGAGGAGGAAAAGTGTTAAGATGAGCGAAGAAGAAATAGATACGCAAGAAAAAGTAACACTAATAGGGCTATAAATTGGCAGACGAGTCAGGTAAATTACGTTAATTAAAATCACAGCATGAAATGTCGACCAATTGAAAGCCGCGGTAGACTCAGTTGACAGTCGGGAAACAAAAACATCTGCCCCAAAAGTATCCTCAAGAGTGTTTTTTAGAAAGTGCGCGCAGTTAATATTGTTTAATTATATTAATAATTTGGAACTGGAGAGTCGTATGAGAAATATAAATATGAAAATTGAAGTTGCGTAATGGGGAAAATTGTGGCGAGGTTTTGAATAAAATGAAAACGGATATCCTCAGTGTTAATTCATTTGAGTTTTCTTTAATATGAGCTATGCATGCTTATGAAACATATAATTGGCTACTTTTGTTCATGGATACTTGTTTTACGAATTGAAATAATTTTGGTCATACCAGTATTCAGCTGAGTACATTAAATATATCTAATATATAAAGAAGAAAGTTTGTATGTGTGTATGTATGTTAGCCTAAAACTCGAGAACTGGATGTCGCACAACTTTCAATCATTGAAGATTGTTAAATTTCCTCTCGGGACAGACAATAGGCTGCTTTTTATTCACTTAAGCGTCCCCGGTTCGACTCCAGACGTTTAAAGCTGTTTCCATAAGAAATGCACGTAAAACTCACTTTTATCGCTCGCATGTGTTATTTCATTTGCAAAGTTAAATAAGAAAGAATAGTCTCATGAAATCGAGACTAGTACCAAAAGAAGGGAGATTAAATAAAGATTCTTATTATGGTCGTCGGATATTGTATTCTGTTCAAATTAGCGAGAATTTTGATAAAATAAACGAAACTTTTCTGAAATTTTGAGATAATAAACAAATTGTTCCCCTGACGACTAATTCCATTATTGAATCCGATCCGATTTTCATATAAGAATACATTGGGAAACATTGAATACTATTAATAATAATAATTGAGGCCCGATGAGAAATGCTGGTTTATCATTCATAAAAATAGGGCTACTATAATTAATTCTATCTCTATTTTCCTCTTTGAGAATCAACGGGTACCTCAGCTAGTAATATATACTTCAAATAATTTTCAACAGTTTGTACCGATTGCAATTTTCTACACAAAACTACGAAATGTGAAACATCATACGGCAGGATCTGGAAAATTCCTTCTTGTATTCTCTCTGGATGTACCATGTGAAACTGCATTAATAGGTAGCGTGAAATGCATGGTCGATCGATTGATTAACACAAATAACTCTTGTGCCGTGAATTTTCTGCTTCTCCGTCGCAATTTCACTCGGGTACGTGAACTCAATGGGATTTCATTAGCCTCTCACATCGGAACGAAATCCGCAAACCACATTTTACATCAAATCGACGTCAAACATATAGGATGAAACATGTAATCTCCAAGTGATCGGCCATTTTATCTGTGGAACTAGCGATGAGATCTTGAAAACTCTTTCCGGAAAATCACGCGAAAACAGCCGCGGGAGCAAATTTTCGGTGTGCTGATTTTGTAAAACAAAAGTTTGCGTTTCGGAACGCACTCGATATGTGAATATATTCCATCAGTGCTACATTCAGGAGACGTTCAGAAAGTTTCTGGAAACAGGCTTAGTTAAGAGCTTAAACAATACCAAGCGTTATATCGTGCTGTAATGATGAAATTACCCAACAATGAAAATTCGTACCAATAATCACATACACGACAATGAAACGTAACAATAGCATTATGCGAGCGACAATGAGCATCCTACAGGATTTTGAGTACTTTTTAAGAACTCTGCTTTACACTTTCAGCAAAGAATTACTGACATCGGATAAAATCGCCAAGCTAATAATTCAAAACGTTTCTGGAAAAAATTCGTAAAGGCTTAAAAAACAAACAGAGCGATGCTCGTACATCGTGCTGTATTGTTGAAAGTACCCAACAATGAAAATACGGGACAATATTCACTCACGCGACAATGAGACGTAGCAATAGCTTTGTGTAATATGTATTGTTATACATATATTGATGTATATTTTTTATATCTATATAAAAAATTTTATAATCTACATAAATAGATGTAGATGAAGGAAAAGATGGAGAAATCTCATATTTGAGCACTCTCAAAGAATCCTGTATTACATTTCCAGCAGAAAATTACTGAAATCGGATAAAAAAGCACTAAGTCGATAATTGCAGCGAAAAACTGAACTCCAATTTACATAATTAGTTACCGGATTCACTGACGCAAAGGTCGCCCATGAAATGGCATGATGAGATTTCGAAAGCATTACCTGTGACGTCTTTTCATCTGCGAAAGAATGAATCACAATAAAAGGAATATTAATCAAGCTTTAAGATGATCTTAAATATTTACTTTTAGGAGGCAATCAAGGAAATGGAATGGAGGAAAGAAAAGATTTCCAGGGCCCCCAAGGATCCCAATTATATAAGAGATTTCGACGACTTCATTTGTGAATGGAAAGAGATTCATTTTCTTCATCACTCGAAGATGGAATATTTGATTGGGAAAAAAATTCAGTTATATCTCGTGGACTTTTTTCGGAGTCTCCCAGAGAGCGTTTTGAAACGACTGTATTGAGACATCGTACAGTTGAGTACAGGAACGCATAGGAATTTTAGATTGTATCGCCATTCGTATCTCGCATTTTCTTGTTTAAGAAGGCAATGAGCGATTAAAGTAGAAAATACAGGGAGAATAGAGAACAGTAAACGAGTGGAAATGAACGAGAGTGGACTTGAAAAAAAGGGTAAGGGACGGGTATTAATGCGAGTTCCACGTTTTTTTGCGCATTTAGAAAGGATGGATGGAAGCATGATGGCCGAAATGGCAAATGAGGAGAATGGAAATGGTAGCAAAGGGAAAGGTAGACGATAAAAAAGGTGGTTAACTGTAATGAATGAGTTACTGGAGAAAAGATACTTGAGTGACTTAAAAATGAAGAAGAATGCACAAATGCTTTATGAATGAAGGAAAGAGGTGTGCAAGAAGAAAAAATGATAAAGAAGTACTGTGAATGGAAGTAAGCAATGTGATCGAATTCATTTGTCGGCGTGTGGCAGAGTGTATAAACATCAGTAATATTCTCATAATGATAATGCAATTTATAATTATATAATAGTAACAATGCGACGTTATTCGGGCAAGATTAATACATATCAAGCCTTCTCTTACATATAACCCTTTTTTTGTATAGTTTACCAGCTGAAGTACCCATTGATTCTCAACGGAGAAAATATGAGAATGCATGAACAATGGAATTAGTCAACAAGGGGAAAATATGTTTACAATCTCAAAATTTTAGGAGTTTCGTTTATTTTATCAAAATGCACGCAATTTTATACAGAAAACAGTATTCGACGACCAAAAGAAGAATATGCATTCGATTTCCTTTCTACTGATACATGTCTCGATTTCATGCGATCATTCTTTCTTATTTAATTTTGCAAAAGAAACAAACCCTGCAAGCGATAAAAAGAGAACTAAAACGCATGGGCTCTGATTCAACAGTGGAATTGGTCGTCAGGGGGACCGGTTGTTTATAACCACAAAATATTCGTCTTTTTTATCTAAATTCTCTCGGTTTCGAACGGAAAGCATCGTTTCACGGCCAAAATAAGAATATTCATTCAATTTCCCTTCTTTTGCTACTTGTCTCAATTTATTATGGCCATTTTTTCTGATTTAATTTTGCAAACGAAATGAATCCTACAAGCTATAAAAGTGAGTTTTACATGCATTTCTTATGGAAACCGTTTTTAACGTCTGGAGTCGAACTAGGGACTGTTAGCTGAATAAAAAGTAGCCTATTATCTCTTCGGGGAAGACATTTAACAATCTTCAAAGTTTGGAAGTCGTGCGACGTCTGGTTCTCGAGTTTTCCTGATACACACACACACATACAAACTTTCTGTTGGAAAGAAGATAGTACATGATATGTATACAGATAGCATAGCGCATTATATAGTTTATGCATACCTACATAGAGGACCGTAAGGGGAGGGAAGGGCGGGGCAACAAGGGTATATGCCCAGGGTTTAAAGTCTTATGGCAGAGGACGATGTAGAAGTTAACCCATAACAAAACAATGAAATAGAAACGCCCGATAATTTCTTCGCCTTCGGCATTCACCCAAATTTTCATCGTCAGTTTTGAACTCGCAACTTTGCTAAATTTAATATGAATGAGGAGGAAACTGTAAGGATGATGGGAATAAAGTAGAGCTGATTCAAAACATTGAAAGTGGAAACGCTGCTTGTTTTCGGTTAGTCTTAAAATAGATGTATTTACATAATTTCTATAGGATTTACTAAGAAATTCCAATTTCCTTGTTTTAACTTCTTTTTAAGAAGTTGAAGAAGTCTTCCCCTCGGCTCTATCTAATATATTTTCATCGTTTTTCGTTACAGTTTTAAAAATCGTCCTCTCAAAATAATCTCTCTGTTAACTTATGCTCATTCTTTTATGCATCCTCAAAAATGAATGTATTGCTATGTATACTATATATTTTTTATTTTATGATGTATAGATATGTTGTGATGTTTTATTTTTATCAATATTGTGATATTTTATATTCTATTTCTTTATATATCCTTTAAAAATGTATGTTTTTTATGTTTTTTTTATGTATTCAATGTATTTCTTATGTATCATATTGAAAGAGGGCATTTTTATGCCCGTTTATTAAATCTAGTCTATATCAGGCCGGTTTTCCTTGGAGATTGGAAATCTTTTCCGCAACACTACCATCTCAAATGGCCAATTGGAGTTGTGCGTTCAGACATTCAAAGCAGCGCCCAGCCTGTATGTATATTGCAAATTATTCTTGCACCAATTATGCTTGCACATGGCGGAAAATTATGCTTGCAAAGCATGGCAAATTAAATGCGAAAACCTGATTCCTTTCCTTCCTGAGTTTCAGGTAAAACTTATATTTTAAGACTATGAAAAAACCAGTGTTTTATGACCGTTTAATCTACATCTACTTGAATTACACGATTTTCAAGGAAAAGAGGCCAGGAATGATTAAATAAAACTCGGATAGTATTCATATACTACAGTGATGAACGTGGGCTTCGTCTTCAGACGTTGACGAGAGATTTCGCATTGTGAAGTCCTACAAAACAAGAAACCAAACTGGCTTAGCAAAATACAGTCTAAGGATAACACTTGTGCAACGTTGATCGTAACGAATTTGTTGACATAATGGCCATACCTTTATAAGCAGTAGAATGTATATCTATACATTAACCCTTTAAGAGTAACACTCACTGATTCGTCGTACCTTTTTTTAGGAAACGTATCGCCATGCGCTGTACTTTTTTCTAATTCTCGAATGCAACACTTTACTGCAGGATCCCATGCATCACACACCTACTCCAGGTGAGGCCTAACCACCGCAAAGTATCATCGCTCACGGACTTTTTCTTCGCTCCCACCGACTATTCTTTTCACAGATCCGCGTTCCTTAAGTGCTCGTCCAAATATATTACGAATGTGGGTACCCCATGTTGCGTTATTCTTGAGGGTTAATCCAAGATATTTCACTAATTCTACTGTTTATAAAGTTTTCCTCCTGAGGCATCACTGGCAATAGATTTTCTTTCGAAGAAGTTAATTACTGAACTTCAATCTTTATTTCGTAGTTATTTTAAAAGATATTTTGAAAGTTTTAAGTTCTCTAAATTATAAATTTTAATTTTTAATTGCCTTTAAAACTGTGCCATATTATTCATTAGGATGAAAAATGTATTCATTTATTACATTAAAGAATGATTCGTTAATTTTGAATTTGTGCCACTGGAGATGACGAAGAAGTTATCTTTCAAAATAATTCGATAGAAAGACGTACGGTTTATTTATTTTTTAATACAATCCAACCCGACTTTATTCAATATAAACTTGACACGCGTTGCCAATGCCAACAGCAGAGAAGTAATGGGTGACATGGCTAAAGCAGAAACCGCCCTTGTTACAAAAGTAAATTACCATAGCTACTAAATGTACATACATTAACAGAATCGTGTAAAGGGAATTCAACGCAAAAAAGCAAAGGGTTAGAAAAAGCTACGAAAAACTGAAAAGGTCCAAGAAGAATTTTTTACCAAAGGAAACAGTATATTATGCCATACAGATGGCAAGAATCGAAAAAAGCAGGTCAAATATAAGGAAATGGTTTTTGAAAGTGCGGGCTTTGAAAATTCTCATGGTCACTCTTGGACGCGCCGTAAGAAATCGCGGAGACTTTGGGACACCTTTGACTAAAGATTTATCAACAAAGAATCTGGTAAGAAATAAAAGAAAAATGAACTCAATATGGGAAGGCGTTACCTCGTGGAAGGCCATTACAATGAAATAAAGACCGTTTCGTACACTACCACAACAATTTTATTTATGGCAACATGTTTCGCTAGTGTTCTAGCATCATCAGCTGATGATGCTAGGACACTAGCGAAACATGTTGCCATAAATAAAATTGCTGTGGAAGTGTACGAAACGGTCTTTATTTCAAAATAAAAATGCCTGAAGAATGCATGAAGTTACACGTAGAAATCATGAAAAGACTTGAGAAAACCGAGACCAATAGAATCAACTTTTCTGCCATGTCCACATGTACCACAGCGCTCTCGTTCTCAGAGACCGCTTGGCGAATTTTCAATTGAGACTGAGGTCAGGCTTCATTTGGATCGAAATGGATTAAAAATTTAATTGCAAATTAGCTGAAAATTCAGCGTTCCGATAACCTAATTTCATGTTATTTCCACGTGTTCAAAACAGACAGAAAATTAGATTATAGTTAATTATCTCTACGTGCACACGTTAGATTCTAAATTAGATTTTAATTGAGTTTCTCTTTGTAACGCAGGAATAAAGCCACTTACTCGTCGCTTTTAAGAATACTTTCAAATTTTGCGGTAAATTGGTAATTATTGTTAATTTAAATTTACTTTCATAAGGGAAATAAACCTTCGGAGAATTTTAAAAAAACTGTTACGAAATTAATAGCTCCCCAATATTGAAAGGAAAGTTACCATGACAACTCTGATTGGTCTACGCAAAGGTCACCATACCGGGAAACTAGCGCCCAGAACTACCCAACCTTTATCGATGAATTAATTAATTATTCAAACAAACACTTCATTATCAGACCATGTTGCGTTGTGTTTAGGCCGTCTAGAGACCGATGGTGCAAAGCCGGTACATGCATTACTTTCAGGACAAAAAATCCGGGACACTCGAGACGTATCGGAGGATTTACCGGGACATATCCGGAACAATGTTAAAGTGTTCTGTCATTGTCATATTTAGGGGTATTTAATTACTTCTAATGAGAAACTTTTTTCTTTTCTCTGTCAACGCTAACATTGTGTAGAACTTTAATATATGTACCGTTAGAAAGTTTTGAACATTAAATGAATATCCTCACGCCAAGACCGGCGACTGTCTGATATAACATTTTTTAAGGATTTCGAGGAAGTGGCGTATTGTTGTGTAGAGTGTATTTAAGTGAATTGTTAATGACATGCTGTTGTATCAATGATGTATCTGTCGTAGAATAATATAGTTTTATATCATAGCTGCTTAAATAGTGAATTCGTAATCCAATGTAATTTTAATATGTAAGTCATAGTTTCCTAAATCGTAAAAATGAAATCATATTTAATTGTATTATGGAACTGTATCTGTTAAAAATTTCAATTAGTAAGTTTTGTAAAATATTGTAGTTAGTGGACGGGGTGATTATTGATAAATTTACATATTTTTATATGTACAATTTAAGTGTTAGTTGTAGAATGTGAATGATGTAACGTTGCCACCTGACCTAGTGTCATCCTGCGGCAGAATTATGCAAGGATAACAACAACAACAACAGTAATGATAATAATATATACCTGTCACTTAATTAGAACATTTTTTAATGAAGACTAATTATCTTTGTTATCGTGGGGAAGTTGAAATCAGTCCGTTCCCATAGCACCTGCTTTTTGTGTCGGTAACGAAGTAAACAATAATAGTAATTAGAATAATCATAATATATACCTGTCACATAATTAGAACGTTTTTTAATAAAGACTAATTGTCTTTGTTATCGTAGCGAAGTTGACATCAGTCCGTACCCATAACACCGTCATTTTGTGGCGAGAACGAAGACAAAATAGTAATAATAATAATAAATGCCTTAGGCAATTCTTTAAATACAATCTATATGAGTTAGACTAGCTTGGTGGAACGCCATAGATAATATTTCATTTCTCCACCCTCCCATCCTCCTTATTCTCCCCTGAAAGTTTGTATAAAAATGGAAATTTCAGTTACTATGTACCTGATGATGACTCGGATGAGTCGAAACCGGTCGCAAAAAAATCCGTGCGGAAACTGCCAAGTTTTTCATTTATTAATCCTTCGAAACTGAAAATAATTCTCATAGAGAATTCCAAAATCACCGGGACGTTTGGGCATCTCAAATTCTTTTTCCTGCGAGGTGATTAAAATCCGGGACAAATCCCGAAAAACCGGGACCTCTGGACACCCTAGCTATCTTACTTTTGCGGAACTGCGTAAGTGACTATAATGTAAGAGTTCCCTCGTGATAACTGTAACGGAAAAGTGGCAGCCATCAGGTCAAAATACACATTTATAAACGCACTTTCATTGAACCAAATGAAAAGGAGATGATGGGGAAAGAGATCCTACGGTATGCTTAATGACCCCCGTTTTATGTATCGCTATAAATATAGAGGACCTTTCCTAAAGAGGAAATCAATCCGTTTTCAGACTCAATTAGAGCAGAAATCGGAAATCAATGACCCTCAACCGATTAATGCCTACAGAATTTTTAATTTCTTGTTTTTTTTTTCACTGAGAATGTACTCTCCAAAAGCTGGATCGACTTATCGATTGCTAATGGGCACTCGAAAGATCGCTCATCCAGATAACAGATTCTGTACTACGCCGGCCTCGGTGGTACAGGGGTTGGCGTGTTAACCTAGCAACGCCGAGGTCCCGTGTTTTAATCCTGGTTAGGCTATGGTTGCTTTTGTTCGTGATTTGAGGAAGGTTAGTTGTTAAAGTGGTGTCTTAAGACCAAAATTCGCCTAATGAAGTCGTCATTATTATTATACTGGTATTACTTTCAGGGAAACGAGCAAGGGTGACTTTGCGCAAGATGGTGCGCACCCAGGAAAAATCCCAAGGAAGAATGGATTTGAAAAAAGTCTGACAGGACCGGGAATCGAACCCGGGTCTCCCAATTGGTCGGGTGCTCTGTCTGTTGAGCTATCTCGGCAGAACATTTCTCCAAGCCATTTGGGAGGCTTTGTGTGCAAGGACTTTGCGATTTCGTCCACATGGTGGCATCGTTCGAAGTTACGGGATCGATTCCCGGTGGGAGCTCATATACAAAATTATCTCAGCAGTCGAAACAATTTTTAAATACTACCACTTACGATAGAGTAGAGTAATTGAAATAATGTAAAGAATGTAGACTATATCATGCATTTTTATGAGAGTTGTTAAAAAAGGTCCTCGAGGCTTGGATGATTTATGACTACAATAAAACCGTATTTGTAATGCAGAATTTTTGTAATTGTATAACAACAAATTCATAAGAAATTCACGTGTACAATAGTGATACATTTCAATAGCTTCACAAACGCAAAAATGGGCATATTCTGAGAATTTTGGGAAGGATTTCCCGAAATCTTCAAATTTTAATGATTCGTCGTTTATGTTTGCTATCACTTCGAAAGCCTATACCGAAAACCTACCGATATTTACAAGCCCAGCCAACCCTTGCCACGGTATTTACGCACGAAAATCTAAAAGTAAATTTTTAAACTGGCTTCCGTAAGCAATCTATAGAGGTTCCAAATCAGTATTGCCAATATGGCTTTTCTCATCCAGATCTGGTGGAACATTCGGTCGCTTATTTGGAAAAATTGTCATTTAGCGGTTTGGAGCAAAATTTGTGGTAGTTTAGTGAGTAGTATTACGTATCATAATTTATTCAGGATTACCTAACGGGCTTTAATACTGTTCCAGTCGTATCTTCAGGAAGAGAGTGAGACTTATATGAGCTGACATACGTATACATTTTTGTAAAAACTTACTGTTTATTTCAGTTCCTTTGAAACATTTCCAACTATGCGACCTAATTGAATACGAAAAGCAACTGTATGTTAAACAAAAATAGACAAGATCGCATAAATCAATTTCCATCGTCAATGCCGCCGATTTCTTTGGCGGAACTTCTCGTTCTATTGAACGATAGTTTTAGCGGATTTCTGACTTATTTTTGATTGACATATCGATTACCAAACTTGCAATTTTGCAGCTCTGGACTCTTGAGGAGGAATTTGGTCTACTGCATAAATGGAGAACTATTTTCCTCAGGTTGCCGCATGTGGCATTTGCTAGCAGTAAAGCCCTTAATGCGTGCATTAAATTATCATGCAGCACGATAGAGGCGTATCTTCTAATTCAAACAGTTTTAGTACACTATATTTATTTACCATTTATTCGACTGGAAGTTCAAAGATATTTGGTAGAAAACTTAATTTAATATGTTTATTTGCTTTAGGAGTCGACAAAAGTTTGCACGGAGTGCTCTGAACAGCCACACGTAGCATACAAGACATAACCTTCACACGTCCAAGGAATGTTTGCTTAATGATGTATAATCTAGATATAGAAATGCTCCCGGATAGCCAAGTGGGCAACGCGTTCGAATACGGTGAAAGCGGTCCCGGATTCGATTCCCGGTGGAAGCCTACGTGCGAAATGAGCTCAGCTATCGAAGTGCCATTAATAATACTATCATAATTACTCTTGAATCAAATGCTGAGGCCGCGACTTCGTGGTAGGACCTAAGTCCCGCAGGGTAACGTAATAGGACCAATACTATTATTAGTATTCATCAACGACCTTTGCAATCTCATTGATATTAAAGTTAGAATATTTACGGACGACACGGTAATTTATAGGTAAATAGAAAATAGAGAGGATACGCTAACCCCGTCGAATAATGTAAATAAAATTATGAAATGGTGTGATGATTTGCAATTAGAGCTGAATCTAGTCAAATGCATAGTAGTTAACTTCTTCAGAAGAAAATCTTTTATTAATGATAAATTCGTACAGTCTCCGTGAAATAGAATTATTAACAGTCGAATCGGTGAAATATCTTGGAGTAGGTAACCCTCTCAAATAACTTAGGATGGAGTACTCACATCCATAATATATGTGGAAGAGCACTTAAAAACTCGGCTTCTTTAAGAGAATGGTCGGTCGGAGCGAAGCAAAAGTTCGCGAGCGACGTTATTTCGCGTTAGTAAGACCTTATCATGCTGCAGTGTAGTGTAGCGCCTATAGTGTATGAGACCCTGCCGATAAGTTTTGTATTCGGGAATTAGAGAAGGTGCAGCGAAAGGCGATGCGTTTTGTGAAAAACTGCTACGTTAAATAAGTGATCGTTACACAGAAGCTTCAGGACGGAGGATAAGAATCTTTAAAGTTAGAAGATTTAATCAAAGGATAAATTTACTGAATCAGTTAAGAGAAAGCACGTTCACAGATGATGTGGCCGATATAATGCGTCCTTCGTGTAAAGTGGGCCGTTCTGATACTACTTGGAACATCATGGAAATTGATGGTAGATGTAATCGTTTCAAAATTTCATTTTTTCTGCCAACCATAAGCGAAATTAATCGATTGTGAAAGTATAGTCATGGTGCATGCACTCCCTGCCACATGCCAAAGGAGTCTTGCAGGGTACTTACATAGACATAGAGGACTCAATGAAGGCACAAGGAAAGTGGAACTTTTACAAACCACAGTACAATAAACCATAATATTGTTGTTTGTTAAAGTTAGACTATTCCTTTTACCTCGATGTATAGTATATCATGAGAAGGAATTGGGCATGAAGTAATTTACTAAGTTTTAATTCTGCGCGACCTCCAGTTCTCGATTTTTAGGCAAACTTACTGAATCTCTCTCACACGCAGTTACATACCAAGTAATACGAATGAAGATATAGAACGAAAGCGAGAACGTTATGGTGACACTATAATCTCTCGGAAAAATGCTGCGGCGTAACTTAATTTGCGGGAAAATGACCTTTCCAAAAGCGTTGATATCGCCCAGACGATGGTCACGCCATATTTCTCCACAAACGTCCTTTTGTGGGAATGGGATCCACAGTTATGAATGGCACAGTCGTTAAGGGAAGGACACCTTCACCGCTTAAATTGGACGAAGGTTGATAGGAAAAGCTATCTGTGATCACATAATTCTCTGCGAATGCAACGCGGCCGCTTAAACGTAATCGAATAAGGTAAAATTCGAGGATATGGAGGTGTATACAGTGATGGAAATTTTTCCAACTTTCAATCCAACTGCTAACAACTTGGATAGAGGATGAAAAGCTTAAGGGATTAAGAATAAAATCATCAGGGCATGAAAATAGATTATACCAGTCGTATCTAGGTGTTACATCTCTCAGAGCATTCGAGGCAGACTAAATATAGTATATTTGATATATATGTTTCTGTAAATCAAAGAGACTTAATTAGACTTTCTATTGGATGGGGGCAAAGAGAGACGAAGTAAAATATAAAAAATATGACTATATGGATAATCTACCATGTATGTTGTACCATTTCATAGTTGTTTTAAACATTTAACTATGAATTGTTGTACCGTACTTAAATGTTATTTTATATATCTTAGTTATCAAAGAAATAAAATAATAAGTTATGTGACTATTTGAGTATCCAACCATGTATTTGGTTAAAAATCTATACCCTGTAATAATGTACATACATACAAATTTAATTCATAACTTTTACAGTATACGAATAACTTCAAATATGTTTTTATTAAGGCATATTCATTTGACGTTTAACTTGTAAACGTGCTACTTTAACGGATAACTTTGTGATATGTAACTTTTACGTCTAACTTTAAATTTATGCTTACGGGATGTTTTTGGAAAGGATTCTCTCCCGTCCTTAGGAAAAGTTAAAGACAATAATTATCATAATTGATATTTATGTTACACTCCCCTCTACCACAATAAGTGCCCAAGAAAATAGCATACAACTTTCATTTATAATTTGCGAAGCGTAGTCTGTCACCCTCTCCATATCAGAAACAGATTTAGTGACATGCGGTAAACTGCGTTGGATTTCTGCATTCTTGAAACCCTGGGTAGACTTATTTTCATTCCCAGAAAGACCCAGAATCGAACCACGGAGCTAATAATGAGTTTCCGTAAGACTGAACGCGATTGTATATTTTCGAAAGTGCAAGGCTTTCTTTCTTCATTCCTTAAAATACCTACATTTAAACAGATTTCTATCCAATTTTGTTCAATCGAAGGCTAAATATGCAACCAATCTTATTCGTTTATATGTTTAAAGGTCGATTTTTTTGTCGATTTTTAAGCGTATGTTCAACCAAGTGTTATTTATAGTGATGTAAATAATAAAATTCCTGTTATTTAGTGATAATTTAAAAGTAATATCTTTATGGGAATCATTGATAAAAATAAGATTAAGTTATTCTCGTTGAGTTGAAACATTTTCCAGAATTGATTTCGACAAAACTTCTAAAGAATATATGAAAAATTACGAAGTACCTACAATTAATATTTCAACTATGAAGAATTATGGACTGAATCCAAAGAGCATAAGTAACTGCGACGCTTTGAGATATATATTACTTCAGAACTTAAATAAAATAGTTAAACACCTTTAGTAGTCTATTAACTTATATAACATGGGCGGGATCAGCTATTTCTATTAAAACGCACGTGGCAGATCAGCATGACAAATCGGGTAACAAAAGTTCAGAAACTAAAATCCTTTGTAAATATTAACAAAAAGTTCTGGAATTAAAACCACGGGCATAAACGGACACGACTAGTGTTAAGTTCAGCTGTGAGAAATTGTGTTCATTCTCTGTGAGTCAGTATGTCAAACACAACGTTCATTGTTGGTGAAGCTTTTCATTGTTGCGCCTACTGATTTTTACGATAATTGTGGCTTATGTCAACAAGGAGAAGCGTGAAAGTCTAGCATTCGAGCATAAAATGTTTCGCTATTATTTACGAAGACAACGAAATGACGTCTCTTTACTATTAGGCGGAGGGTGTTCATTTAGAGTGAGAGCTGCGTGGAGGTGTATCTAGGGAGAGATAACGGGTGTTATAAGCTGTTTCCTTGACGATAATGGCGGAGAGTATACTCTCTTGATAAGATCCGTTTCAGCTGTAACGGAGCAATTATCTGTGTCTCCTCAGGGGAAACCATTAGATGGAGCTGCTATGGCTGGCGAAGAAACGAAAAGCGGGGGCAAAAGATAGCGGCAGAAGAATGTGTGGGAAGAGATTAGAGGGAGGCGGTGGATGAAAAGGCAAAGAATAAAGGAGCGAAATAAGATTGGGAGGATGTCGAATCGAAGGGAAAGGTTGGGTAGTCCATTAAGGTAAATAAAAAAAGGAGAAGAGAAAATGAAGATGGAAAAAGGGAGACAATGTGACGAAATTAAAAGAGTGAAAGACAAAAGGGGGTGACGATAAAGGGTGGATGTAAAGAGGAAGGCAGATTAGAAGTTAAGAGTTTTTCTTGTTAATGTGAAGAGAAGCGAATGTACGCGTGAGATACCAAAACTCGTTTTAAAGGCATCCGTAGATTGCAAGAAGGCAATCTTGAGGGAGATTGTTATTTTTTGGCCTTAAAACGTTCCGAAATTGGAACAATACAATATATATCAAGAGACTTTAGCAATAAAAGAAGGTGAATCTTTCCATTTACAGTAGAAGGAGTTTTTGTTGAAATTTAACAGTTACTGTGAAATTACGTCATAAATTACGTGAAAATTGTAGATGTAATTATAATTATAATTGTGAATAGTTATAAAAGTTATAATAATTGTGATATTGTTGTGTTATAGTTGTTATAATTGTGAATAATTATAAAAAGAACTACATGAAAAACATCGAGAACGATTGAGTGACGTTAAGTAATACATTTACCCCCTGCCATACGCCGGAAGGCGGCTTGCAGGGTACTTATGTAGATGTAGATGAAAAGTGAAAGTTTATGGGAAAATTGTACGAATGTTAACACTTTATACAATAGCACAATAAATACACTCACGACCTAGGTTTCATTGCTTAGCAACATCATCAGGAGCTGATGTTGCTAAGCTATGAAAACTAGGTCGTCATTGTAAGTATTTCTTGTGGTATTGTATAAATTAAAGGGTCAGTTCTGCCAATTATTTCATTCTGTTATGGCACACCACCAAGTAAAGGCCGTAACCATCAACCGTATGTACGAAGCATCATATGGAAAAATGTTGTGTAATCGATTCTACGAGCGTGTTTTCACATCCTTGGAGTACACTTTCTTGTATTAGAATACATTCTTGCAAAGAACAGCTTTTCTTCTTTCAAGTTAAATTCATCGCTCCAATAGACTTTGCTGCTTCCTCGTTTTGCTTATACGATGGTAGTTAATTACAAATACCAGGAAAAGATTCTAATAAAAACAGTCAATGCGTTTCGTAAGACTATCGCGGGTTCAACTTTTTAATGCATAATCACAAAGAGATTAATACGAATTCATTAGGACCAGAAGTAAGAATAACGAAACGAATGTGATATGCGATTTTTATATTCATTATAATTTGATATTTTAGCAGAAGAAAACACGAGGCTCTTTGTATAATCAGAAATGGAACAGAAACCTTTGATGAAACTTTAAATGCGACCGATATGATTTACGATATGGAGTGGGATTCATTAGAAGAAAGAAGATAAACTTAAATGTACTTCTCTTGATATTGTAGATAAAGTTTTCGTGACGAATTCATAGATTATACGTTCTCGGGATATAGAGTAGTTGTAATCCGTCCACACCGGTCAGATAACGCGGGAAAAACCAGTAAAATGGAAGCTAGAAGTATCCGATACAATGATTTCTTCTCTGGAAGAAGACAGGGTGCGCTGGCCGAACTTCGGAATACAGTAAAAGACGCATTATCCCTCTCGATTCCTTTCAACGAATCGATCTTCTGTTGCTTCTTTCCCGCTTCTTTTGAAATAGAACCTTCAAATAAATAGTCCATTGCTTTAAGAGGCCGTCTGCTGTACGAGAGTCCATTTGAACTTTGATGACCGGGTGCTTCGCCTCCTGATCGAAGGCCTTTGAACGATTTGAGGAGTTGCAAGAGAACTATCAAAGTGGTTTTGTATTCCTAAAAGAAAAGCGGTATACTTCACTAATATAGGTTACTGAGAAGAGATAGAGTTTATTTCCTCCTGGAGTTTCAGCAGGACAAGCAGTGCTTCGCCATTTTTTCTCTCCTTTAGTTGCCATGGCCACGCTATGGATAAAATGTTTACCTTTTTTTTGACGCAAATCAAAGGGGATGCATACATAATTAGTAACACACTTTAGGGAAAAGCACTTCGAATTCACCTCGTTATATTATCATGCAACCTTTCTTCCATCCTTGCTTCTTTCGCTCCAGAGACAACTAAATTTCGTTTCGCACATCCTATATTCTCAAAGTTAAGGACATCTTTCCATTATTTCGTACGCCATGTACGCATTCCATCATCATATTATATATAATTTGCGAAGTGTCCGTCCGTCCGTCCGTCTGTCTGTCCGTTTGGCCGTTTGTCCGTCCGTCCGTCTGTCACCCTCTCTAGTTCAGAAACGGTTAGATTTAGAGACACACAGTAAACTGCGTTGGACCCTAGGCAAAGTTACTCTCAGAATGACTCGGAATCGAACCCCGGAGCTAATAATGTGTTTCCGTAAGATTGAACGCGATTTTTCATTTTCGAGAGTGCAAGGCTTTCTTTCAACATTCCTTAAAATAACTACATTTAAACAGATTTCTATCAAATTTTCAAAGGGGATACATACATATTTCCGATGTAACACACTTAAGGGAAAAGCACTTCGAATTCACCTCGTTATATTATAATTCAACCTTTCCTCCATCCTTGCTTCTTTCGCTCCAGAGACAACTAAATTTCATTTCGTACATCCCATATTCTAAAAGCTAAGGACATCTTTCCATCGTTTTATACGCTATTTTCTCAGAAAGGAAGCCATTCACCATTCTTAATTCTTCTCGTTAGTTGTCTTTCGCTTTTCCTCTCCTTTTTGAACCAATAACGTTTTCATCTTGGCCAATCAGCTATCGTCTATCTATTTCTTAAGTCCAATGGCATCGTCAGTTTTAGACTTTATCATGAAATTAAAAATTCATTTGCTGTTTCAAGTTGGAATGCTTTTATTTTTGGGCGGGTTTCAATATTTTATCGTGGTTCTAGAACTTTTCATACATTACGAATGCAGCATACATTATCTGTAAACTTTAGTCTAATTTATAATTCATATTATCTTAAAGTTTATGTTATGCGTCTTGTGTGTACTTTATATTACATTAATATTATGCATAACATTTTTAAGTTTAATTTTCTAATGTAAACATTGCTGTGGTGTGGCTTACATTCCGACCATTCAAAATGTTTGCAAGCACTGATTATTTTGTCGATTGCCATTTAATTTACGAACGTACTAAGGTATCGTAAGAACTTTTTCACTTTTCTGCGCAGGAAGGTTGTTTTCCGGAAAAATAACCACGAAAAGTTTTTTAGAAATGGTGATTCGTTGTGTTGTAAACGTGCTTTTTATTTCGTTGGCCTTTTTGTCATTAACTACTCTCGGGGTAGCTAATAACGATGCGTAAGTAATGCTACCGACTGAGGCAGTGGTTATTACTGTCGGACGCCTTTCCTGCTACTAATGGTAGGGAACAAGACAGATGAGCTCTCACCGGTATCGAACCCAAAATGAGATGGTGAGAAATCAGTAATGACTGAATCGTTTGTGTTATGAACCAATTACGTCGTACTCAATGCAGAATAATTTCACGACCGAAAATTGATTGTTGCAAATAACACCGTGCTATGTGTTGATTGTTGTTGCCGAGACTGTTCGTTAGTGTCAGGAAAGACAGTAAGTCAACAATTAAGACTTAGGGTTTACAACAATTGTGACGTTATGACAAAAATTGACGTATATTATTTGACAAACGTCAAGCATCGAGCCAGCGGCAAATCTTGCGTCAGAGCCACCTGAATCTGGGACTCTTTTTCTTCGTCGATTCTCCAATGGAATACATTTACAAAAAGAATTCATTACGACCCATCAAAACAGAATATTTTGTGAATAAATAAAAAATTTAAACATTTTTGAAAACTCTTACTATCTTAAGGAAACTAAGAAATAAGTAAGGTTTAAAAGCAAACGGAATATTTTAGTGAAACAGCCGATGAAGCTGACGTAAAAATATTAAACGAAAATATCCTTTATTTTAGGAATCAAGCTTCACCAACAAACTTCTACCCTCTGCGAGCTTTGAATCATAGTATTAAATACCTCGCACTCAAAAGTTTAGGAATTCATGGACCCTGCAGAAGTTCATGCTCATATGGTCTGTATTAAACATTCAAGTTAAGAACGGAGATGTCGTCATAGGAGTTTTAAAAATGCTAGAAGAATTCGTACCCCAGTCGTATAAAATTATCTCCACGGCTGCCAACACTTAATCTAATCTTCTTTTATCGAGATTCTCTCTCTTTCTCCCCTTCATTCCTCCATCCTTTCATCTCTCACGCACTACCCAAAGTTATTCTTTCATCTCCGCGCCTTAATTTTTAATTTTTCCCTTTCTCCATTAAAGCCGACATCTCAATTATTTTCATCGCGGCCTTAACTAACCTCCCTCTTTTTGTTACACCTTCATTAATACGAGAGAAAGGAATTCTGGAATTCTCCCCTTTTCATGACCCATGACTTCTGAAGAGATTAACGGTCCTAATACCAAATGGCACTCGAGTAGCAAATCGCTTAGAATATGAAACTTAAAACGTCGCCGAAAAGAAAATGACTGCACTTTTTATGCTAATTCATAAATTTATAACTTTCTCTGATACCTGGGCCTCTTCTTCTTCTTTTCAATGCTTATCTTCCGATCAATATGTCAACTTTAACATTTTCTACGGTCCAATCCTACTCAGGACTTGCAAAGGAAAAACACAGACAAGTCGATGCGAACCTATTTTCCAATCGCATCGAATACCACGAAAGAAAATATAAACGGTTAATTAACGCATTCAAGAGTTCACATTTTTTTTAAATGCGCTACATTTTTACGTTTTGAAGTGATGACGCAAAATTGATCCCAAAAGACGTTTATAATTAACATTCAGCTAAATTCATTGAAGAATATAGTATAATACATGACTTTGTTACTTTGTACGGTAATTTATCCCAAAAGACGTTTATAATTAACATTCAGCTAAATTCATTGAGGAATATAGTATACTACATGACTTTGTTACGGTGACCTCTGGCGTCCCGCAGGGTTATGTCATTGGACCGTTACTATTTTGAGTACCCATCAACGAGCTTAGCAATCTCATTGATAGTAAAGTTAGAATATTTGATTTTTATAGGGAAATAGAAAACAAAGAGGAAATATTAACCCTGTCGAAAGACTTACAAACTCGTTAGATAAAATTATGAAATGGTGCGACGACCGGCAATTTGAGCTAAATGTAGGCAGATTCAGTAGTTAACTTCTTCGAAAACAAATCTACTATTAATGATTATTCATACAGTCTCCGTAAGATAGACTTATAAACAGTCGAATCGGTGAAATATCTTGGAGCAACTCTCACGAATAACTTAACATGGAGTACCCACATCCATAATACATGAGGAGCAGCACTTAAGAAACTCGACTTCGTTAAGAGAATGGTTGGTCGGTTCAAAAGCAAAAGTTCTCGAGCGATTTATTTCGGGTTAGTTAGGCCTCATCTTGCTGTAGTGAAGTGTAGCGAAAGGCGGTGCGTTTTGTGAAGAATTGCTACGATAAGTCAGTAAGCATTACTTAGATGCTTCAGGGCGCAGTATGGAAATATTTAATGTTAGAAGATTTAAACAATGATATATGTAAATTTATAGATATATATAAATTTACTAAATCAGTTCAGAGAAAGCACGTTCACAGATGATGTAGACGATAAAATGCGTCCTCCATGTTACATGGGCAGTTCTGATACTGCAAGGAAGATCGAGGGAAATAGATGCTATAACGAATGGATTAAAGAATTCATTCTTTCCCCGAACCACACAAGATTATGGGAGTAGAGTCATGGTGCATGCCCTGCTACACGCTGAAAGACGGCTTGCAGGGTATTTACATAGATATAGACATTAATTTATTTCTATCATTGAAGGTCCTACTGCTCACTATGATGGCAACGATTAGTCAATGATGTCATATTATGATGCAGATCTCAGCTATTCTGTCCTGATATCATTTTTCACTACAACAAGACCAGGAAAATTCGACTACGTATGGGATCGAACCTGGTACCACGAAAAGCGAAACTGCTTCCAATCAGGGTACGGGGGAACCGCTGAATTACTATTCAAATCGGACCCCCAAACTCGTATAGAATCTGCATCCCAACCACAGGTTCGAGATCGAATATCGAAGCTTCGAAGGTCTCGAATCAAGAGGCAGGGGGAATTTGTGTTAAAGTGGAGAATTTCTGGGCAAGTTACACCACCAATAGGTGGAGAGATAATCGGAATGTACAAAGAAAGTACTTATTAGAAAAGGATAGGCAGATAAAGATTGCAACGAGAATTTTGTCGGATAGCAACCCTTGTTAATATCTTCCGCGTGTAAACAAAGCGGCCATCTTGCGGGGCGTAAAAATAGGGTCGGGCCTTCGGGAGGTCGAAATTCCACTTCGGTTACTGTCCGAGAGATGGCAGTTAATTGGAAGGAATATGCGAGGGAACGAAACGAAGAAGAAGGCAAGCAACTAAGGGAAATAAAGCAGGAACAGGAAAGATGTTCTCTTAGAAGAGATGGCTAACTCTGTTTCCTATGATAAAAAGTTATTTTTCATTTAATGACGCCATTAGCGACATATAAGGTGCCAGAGAAATACATATGACGGAAGCTATTGAAGTTTTTGCAAATGGCTATGTAGTTTCAAGCAGACGCTAGAAGTAAACAGAAGCATATCTTAAAGGGAAGAAAAAATATACTCTTCCATCTTGCTAAGTTATCCGGGAGAAGTTGAAACTAAAATTACCCTATGATACATGATAGATCCTCCCGCCACATGCCGAAAGGCGGGTTTTATTGCATTAATTTAGATGCAATAGCATACTATTTCACTGCTATTCTTAATCTTCAATAAAATGTCGTTTCGAGTGAAATTAAATTCACTTCAATAATTTTTGAAGCCAATTAGATTCTTCATTCTGAGGCAGAAATTCATTACTCATTTATAATATTCGCTCACCAGCTCCACAATTCCCTTTCCATTTACTCAACAAGTAAACTATTCTTTTGCCACAACAGTCACCAAATACTAACCACCAGTAACAATTAGTAGGTATTCAATTTAAAGAAGCACTATTGTTGTAATACCATGCCAAGAAATAAAGAAGCACTATTGTTGTAATACCTTGCAAAGAAATAAAGAAGCACTATTGTTGTAATACCTCGCAAAGAAATAAAGAAGCACTATTGTTGTAATACCTTGCAAAGAAATAAAGAAGCACTATTGTTGTAATACCTTGCACAGAAACAAAGAAGCACTATTGTTGTAATGCCATGCAAAGAATTAAAGAAGCACTATTGCTGTAATACCATGCCAACAAATAACAGAATATTTTTAAAGCAGAATAATTTCAAGCGCGCAGACAATAATGGAATGACAACATTAGGCCACGTGTTCTGATTGTTAAGAAAATCAGATTCCCTAACAAAGACATCCAATACAGTTCCACAGAAATACACGAAGTGGTGTGGTCACCGGCTTATCTGAAGCCCCGATTATCCTCTCCCGGATGATCTGGAGGCCGCTGCATATGAAAATCCCCGTAGAAATTAAGGGAAAGGCGAGTCGTGCTGAGGCATAAATAATTTCGGACTGCGACTGTGGCGCTACGGCTGAGTGCACGGCGGAAGAACGAAATAATAGAACGGGAAGTAATGGGTGAAAATAAAATATTTCCGTGGATCTAAGACGAGAGCAATTCTTAGGCGATTTGCTTACTTTAAAATATAAATATTGAAAACATTTTAATAATAACATGTCTGATAGAAAACAAATAATTATCTTCATTTTTATTTTCTGTGAATATCGAAAAATAACAATCGAAAATTGCCATGTGTTCTCATAATTTTTCCAGGTTGGATAACAATTGAAAGGTCAACTACGTAAAATTAAAACTAAGAATGTTTAATGAAAATAATATCTCTAGGCGACTTTATTAATGAGCCCAAAATAATTTAATTAATTGATAAGGAACGCTCAAAAAGATCTAAAGGTCACAGCCTTATCGAATTCGAGTTATTTTTCGTTTCTAAGACAGAACCCTTTCTTTTCCGGATGGAAAAGACACCTCTTCTTTGATTCGTGAAAATAGCATTCGATAAATGAGAAAAGTACAAAAGTTTACGAATACACCGTAAATCGCCAAATCAGCAGCAGATGTGCGAAATTCGGAAAACAGTTACCGAGTTATGAACGTAAGGCCGTCTATCGGAACAGGTGTAGCGCATGGCCTGAAACTACCGCATTGCGAGACCTTGGAACACCGCTTTTAATCAAAGCAGAAACAGAAGTCATATGCTCTATAACACAATAAATCTCAAATTTTCATTACTTAAACTTTTCTAGCTCATTTTCCAAGACATGCTGCGATAATTCTGGGATTAAGTGATGATTATCTCAATGTAATATAGAATTTAAAAGTTAAATAACCAGTGATAACAAAGACGAATTGAAATCCTGAGCTGAGTATCACCTCTGGAAGTTGAAGATCTGGGTTCGAGACCCAGTCTCGACGGTTTGCCACTTCCTTAGTTAGTCAGTCCTTAAGATATTCTTGCACACGCTAGTACAACAAGTGCCACTCCATTTATGAAAATACATCGACATGGTAAGCTAAAATTTGCTAAGCTTAATAATGTTGCCATGTCATACAGTTAAAATGTTAAAAGGGCATGAATACGGAGTTGTAAATATGAATTAAGAAATTGCATTTATCGAACATAAAATTTTAATTTAAGTGGACTGCTCATTCACCTTTGGTGGAAACTGTCCTGGGTTCGATTACCGGTAGGTTCTCATACTTTTAATTATAATTCTAATTCTAATTTAAATTTCATGCCCAACAGTGGAAGGAGAAAAAGTGTGACGATGACGGTACTCGAACCCGGATCTTCCAGCGAGGGATTCGGGATCTTTCAAGCATAATTTGAAATAAGTCTTCTATCAAGGAATTGTTAGGCCATTCTTATTTAAATATAAAGAGAGAACGCAGTAGAAATTCAAGGTCCGAATATAAAGATGAAAATCTTCGGAAAATACCTAGTTTGATAAAATGAGAAAAGTCGGTAAAAAAGAAATAGTCACTAAAAGAAATAAAGATTGCTGATTGCGATATTAATCGCGAAAATTTTTCTATGTTGGCAGTTATAGCCTCAACGTGCTACGTGAAACACTCTTCGAGTGTTCGACTTCGGTAAAAACGATCCCGGGTTCGATTCCCGAAGGGGCCGAGATGATTTCGGCTGTCGAAGCACTTTTAACAAAACCACCGCTTTTCGCCGTGTAAAACATTATTTAACTTAACCCTCGAATTTTCTCGATTTCAATGGATTTAATTCGGCGTTGATGAAAATGAATCCGTTCCGGTTTCAGACCTCCATCCGCGTTGATGCAGAAGGTTTCTTCCCAACCCCGCCATTCCTCGCCTACGATGGACCGTAGTTAAAAGTTTGCAATTTTCTTAACTGAAGACATTTAAAACTATTTTACAAGAATAGAATAGTTCTGATATTGGAATAGATTATTTGTATGGTTGGACATATGTCGTATCTTATTAAGAAGAAAAAGTTGTTAGGGTTGCTAGCGCTCTTTGATTCAAATAATGTTTTAAACAAACGTCGTGAAGTTAACATTTTCTTTTTACGTTTCATAAAGATGTGGTAAAATGAAACAAAACCGATTAAATATAACAGAATACGCCGAGAAAATCAAAACAACACAAAAAACATATTTACTTTGTGAATCCCATTGAAACCGGTTAACAAATTAACGCTCTATGGATTTCTATGGTTACCGGGTCGTAAATCAATCAAGCGACTTATTTTTCATTAAAGTACTCCAGAGTTTTGAGAGAATTTCACCCGATAAGACAATTCTCCTCGCATCAAAAAAGTGAAAAAAAAATCGGAATGGAAATAAAGATGTCCCAAAATCAATAGGCATCTCTCACTCCTTTCCTTCAACACTCGTTCATTTTCCCAATCTTCCCGATGATTAGAGCATCGATTCCGCACTTAAATCACCGTTCACTTCCACGCCTCACCCCAACGAGCAACTCGTCATCGGAATACCGACTTTATTAGTCTCTCTAAAATATGCATTTCCCCAATTATGAAAGTTTCACGGCAATTTAACGCTCGGAAGCTTCGTTTGGCTGGTTTATGTCTGAATTTTCGAAAATTCGAAAAGCAGGTTAATTTATAACCTGTTCATCCGGCGTACAGTTTTCGTAAATATTTACTCATTGACGAAACTGGTCGTAATATAACATTTCTATTGGCAGAGGTTCACTGATATTTGTTTTTGAGTATTTATTATAGTTAAATAAATAATTTTATTCTTTCCGAAAAAAAAGAATTAAAGAAGCACTATTGCTGTAATACCATGCCAAGAAATAAAGAAGCACTATTGTTGTAATACCTTGCAAAGAAATAAAGAAGCACTATTGTTGTAATACCTTGCAAAGAAANCGACGAAAAGCGAGAACAATGTTTAGAAATCTATCGATATCAAGAAGAAGGGTTTGTAACCCAATTAATAAATTAATTTTAAATATATTATAATTATATTAATTATGTATAATACGAGTAAAAGTTGCGCAAGCTTAATATACGATAGATTAGGTAAGACATTTATACACCCCCTGTCATACGCCGCTGGCTATTTAAGGCATCTTATAGATCCTACATCGTTGTTATTACGTGTTTTATCTTCGCTTTTGACTATTCCTATAGTTTCAAGAATAATTCATTTCAAGAAGTGCATCAAATTAAAAATACGCAACGGCAACCTGTCGTCCGCCGCTATGAAAAAATTGACAATCTGCCTCAGTCAAATTAAATTCCCTTTTCCAGCATCGCAATGGGTGAGAGGAATGGGAGGCGATAAGCCGGCCAAGGAGCGATAACAGGAATACATGTGCGGAGCAGATGTAATAAATAATAATAATCTCTAATCTCTTTAGATGAGTTAAATACTTTTAATTTCCCTGAGATTTAAATCCCGGGAATTCTTTTCACGGACCTAGCGTCGAACCTAGGATCATTTTGGGAGCAATCTGTTCAGTACGCGGTAGAAAATCACTTCCTGTATTTGTAGTTTAAATTTCAATTCCCTAGCTTAACGGGAAGTGCCTGAAAAAAATTCCGAAAAATGTACGAAAAACCGTGCAATGCATTCTTATGGGAAAAATGCCGTTTTTGGGGCCCTCTAGGATCGAACCCATGATATCTAGGACCGATGTCTGCATTTTTCCTAAACTTGGGGTCTTCACACAAAAAAATCGCCGAGACTTTCCGTTTAGCCTCAAAATTGTATCCTATAGGTATATATATCCGGAGAAGCGTCTTTATAAAGAGATACTAAAACTTAAACTAATTAATATTTTAATTAACTAATCTCAGTATCTACATATTTATAATAACCCTTAACCCTTTGAAGTAATTGAAAGACTTTAAAGGGTTAAGGGCTTAAAAGGTTCGAAGTTGGGGGTTAGAAACAGAACAATACTTTTTTTAATGGGTAAAGACCTTAAAAAAACTCACCAAAACCGATGGGAAAATCCCATGAGAAATGTTGAGGGAAACTCACCTGGAAAGGAGAAAGAAATTTTATTAAATGTGAGAATTCTACTACTCTGTGTGATATGCAAATATTCAATGCATTAGTCTATTACAATTTGGATTATTTTGCAAATATACATTCAAATAATTTACTTATAATTCTTCTGAAAAAATATCATTCTAATGTTTGTATCTTCTTTCTTTATTTCGACGTAACATATATTGGAATAGAATGAATCTTCAATTTAGGGAGTTTTTTGACGTAGCTATGGTAATTTAAGATTTGTTTTTCTTTTCTTTTGACATGGCCTTTTGCTATTTTCTGTATGCTTTTTTGACTAATAAAATATTATTATTAATAAGAGTCATGCCATTTTATACTACAAAGTAAAAATTTATTAACCTTAAAAGTTTATTAATGACTCGCTGAGGCATAAGCCTCGACCACTCATCAAGTATTACTTAAGGCAATACATTCTCGAAATGAAACGAATCTTATATATTTCCAACTCATCTAATAACTAATGCAGCTGCGTCGGTGTTAATACTTAAAAAGTTGCTTTCAGCAATCATTGAATCTCACGTAAACATCCAAAAGGTTTTAACTAAAATTCTATCTAATGGAATTCTTTCTTCTAAATTTAGACATCATCTCAGCAATTGCACCCCGAATATTGATTTATCGACTGAGTCGCCCAATTCACCGCCCGAATATAATTTATATTCATGAAAAGGTTCGCTTCCAATTCTTTAATTCGTCATCGATTTATGTCAGTGCCTTTAGGCAGTTACATACGTTTTAACGAACCACGCGTTGCCAACTATTCGCTTTACACTCGTCACCCCTCACGTTTAGCCCTTCGAAGGTCACTCGACGATGCAAATGCAGACACTGCGTTATTTCCGCACTCAAACGCTAAATACTTCGAATTATCTAAGGTGGTCCCAATTTCGTGTTCCGAATTTCGTTGGAATAATTATATTTGCATCGAATACTCAAAACTAACACTCTACTATAGGGCTCATAGATAGCCAAGCCTAGAAGATACCCAGCGAGTAGCACGTTCGCCTTTAAAGAAAGCGGCCCCGGGTTCGATCCCCGGTGGGGGCCCAAATGTGGGAAATAACCTCAGCTGTCGAAGCACTTTTACACCTCTACATTTACATCTACATAAATACTCTACAAGCCGCCTTTCGGCGTGTGGCAGGGGATGTAAACACCAAGCGTTGGAGTTACCTCCTTAGCTTATTGTTTTTGCGTGTCGTTCGCGGAAAGAGCGAGTCCCTCAAACGGTTTGTCCTCGCAACTATTTCTCTTATTTTGTGCTCATTATCGGATCGAGTGAAGTAGCAGAGGGGTCACATAAAACTGATTACGTCTTCTGGAAATGTTCTTTCTCTGACTGTATCAAGCAGTCGCGCCCTAGCTTCTAATTTCCTTTCTTTCGAGGATTCCCAGCTTGCGACTGAATATTTCCTGAGAGCTTTTTTATCCTAGCAATTTTTAGCATGTTTACTTAGAAAGTAAACATGAACTAAACTTTAATAAAGGCAGCCGTGATGAATACAACGGAAATTTTAAGTGATGAATTTTGGAAGTTGTCATTTACATTTTTTGGTGAATTTTGACGAAACTGTGATATATTCTAAAACTAGTATCAAATTTTCTCCCAAAATCTCTAACTGCCGATAAAAGTACAAATATTCGTGGAAATCTTATTTCTTGAGATACTGATTACGTCAATCTCCAATTCCGTCAATCTCATCTCCAATTTACATCGTGATTGACACTTGTCATTTCATTCATGATAAATGTTTTCGTATATAAAAGTTTGCTACAAATCAATTACTTATAAGCTCCTTGATGTTAAAGGAAGAATTCGTCCCGGACAGTTGCGTTCCATATCAACACGTCTTTTGTGTGCCGAGGAAATCTCTCCTATTAAATTTGCCTAGTGGATGGAGACGCAGAAATGCCATCTATACCTACGATGGGATGGCGGCAAAAAGTGGAGCACGCCCATCGTAAACCATGGAAAAGTTTTGGATGTGAAATACTGGAGGAATGCTTCACCGTTTCTCAAGGTAAGAGATTTCTTCCAAGAGAGAATGGAGGGGATTTAAGAAGAAGAACCCTAATATTCGCTAGTGTGCAGCGTTTGGATTAAGAGTCCGCTTTAGCACATCCGAATTCCATAAATCTCCTCTTGGTAAGGGTTTTCTCTCGGAGACCTTGTGAAGAATGAAAAGGACTTTGAAATTCAGAAATGATCAGGGTATGGAAAAAACTTCGCTTCAGTTCAATTTAGAACTATAGATATCTGTATTAAATCCGAAAAGTATATATCTATATGTAAGATGACATCTAAGGTAGTTTGATCAGCACCTCTCGTGTTTAGAGGCATCTCCTCAGACAGCATGCATCCACATCATCTCATCCACCGTATTCAAACAGCTCTCTCTCGGTCTTTCACTACATTTTCAACCGTTCACATTCTAGCAGAATGGATAAAATATGTATTATATATAACATAATAATGTACATATTATATATAACATAATATGTGTAACATTGTTCTTGAGGGTGAGGACGACTGGCAGAGAAAGAGGTAAATGAGACCCAAGGAAAAATGCACGTGAAAAAAGTCGGAAAGGACCAGGACTGGAACCAGGATCTTTAACTTACCGGGAGGCTGCTCTAACCAATGAAGCTGACTTGCCAGAACTATAAGACATGCCGATTGGAAGACTCTATAGGCAAAGGCGAGTGGTTCATTCGAGTACATCGTCCTTGGCCAACATCCTCTAAGAGTCACTAACAAAGTTATCTCTATCCCTTTCCTAGCTAAATGAGTCAAACAGGAATTTATGGAGATCAAAATAGAATTATGAATATATTTATGGATGTGTACTTATTAACACTGTCTCTACCATTTTTCCACCTATGCTCATCATTTGATCCATTCTAAAATTTTTGTTGTGGCTACTAGTTAAAAATATCTTCAATATCAGCAGAAAATTCGATTCGATGCATAAGCAAAGTAATTCATACTTAATAGCAAATTAATTGGTAATTTAAGAATACATTTAAATCAAATGCTTTGGTCTGGATAGATATAAGGATGTGTGGAAGCAGGGTAACCAAAACGGTATATAAAGAGGATGTCTGTGATTCAAAAACAGTGGTTCTTCACCAGGGGTGCGAGAAGCTTATTAAATGGATACCAGACGTTAACACAAAAGGAATTTTGCTTACTTCATAATAATAATAATGATGATGACATATTTATTTCATTTTTTGTAAAGATACATGCATAAGCAGAGAAGAACAGAAACAAAGGGAAACAAGTAATAAAATTAGGCATCATAGATGTAAGGCTTTTTTAAGGGTTACCATCATTTTAAACATTAAAAAAAACACGTGTTTTAAGGCACATATCTAAAAAAAAGATTTTTATAAAAAATAACTTACATGAACGAAAAATATTAAAAAATACAGTGAGAAATATGATAAAAAATTAAAAAATTAGATCATTATAATGTGAAGTAAGTAGAATTATTATTATTATACTTACAGTACAGCAGCAAAACATTATTTGTTGCTGATTTTATAGGAATTTATTTCAATCATTCAGATATTTTTTAGAATTTTACAGTCCAAATAGCATCGTTGTTCTCTATAGTTCATCGCCATTCAAAATTTTTGCGAGGGATGCAACAACACATATTGAGAATTAAGGGGGGTTGAGGCGGGGAGCTGAAATTTTTAAAAACCTCTATTCTAAAGCGAGTGAAGAAAGAGGAAAAGCTTGTTAAATGAGAAGATGGATATGCTGAGGAAAGATGTATGTACTTGGTTTAAAACTTGGCTGAAAAGTTAATGCTCGATAAAGATTGGTTTGAGGCAAAAGTTGCATACAGGGATATGAAGACTAGAGGAGTATCACGAAAAAATGAAGCACATTACGTGCTTACCTAATAACATAATAGCATTACGGATACATACACAATTCCAGCGCAATGTGCTCGTAAACTTGTTCACATCGAATCCGTAATAAATTTTACGGATGCTGATAATGAAACGTGAAGAAAGAAGCCAATATCGAACCGCGATCTTTCTACATTGTAATATAGAGAGCATATCTGAATACCTCTCTACCCTCAACCGCAATGGCTTTCTAAAATAAGAAGACTGAAATTGGCTTTCTTTAGCCCATTCGGCGAGGAAATCCAATACATCTTTCCTTTCGAAGAATTTCTCTTTGAAAAAGGGCAAGAATAAAACAATCCCTTACACTCTGTCGCACTTTTCCAATCCCTTTCCCTTGGCTTTGTGTTCCCTTCCTTTCTGAATGCACGCTTATCCCTGTTTGCCCCTGTACTGCGGAATTGGGGGTTACAATTTAAATGTAAATTTCCTAGATTTACATATTTACGCAGCATGGCGCCACTGGCGCGCGGTGAGGGATCGCATTAACACTCAATGGCGTCCCCTTCTCATCAGGTAATGTAAGCGGCAAATTGCCTCGGATGGGATGGAGTATCAAAGAAGGATCAGAAAGCTCCTAAGCAGCTAGACGGAGTGGGGGAGAATGTATATTGAAAATCTTAAGCAGTTCTCTATAATGGGAAAGACATGTCGAGGAACTAACTCGTAGAGAAATCAAACCCGTCACTCTTTGCAAGGAAAATTGAAAATTAGATTAAATGTATTATGTCAAGCAGTTTAAAGGCTCACGCTAGAATACATAGATAGCACTCGCACTGGATATTGTCAATATATTTCGCAAAAATATACTATGAAAGACTTTAATGTAATTATCTGGCGTCCCACAAGATTCCTTTCTAGGGTCTATATTATTTTCAAATTTTATTTATGACATTCCAAAAAATCTTCAATACTATTTGCCAATTTACCGACAATTTCACAATCTATAGTAAATGTATAGAGATTGGAGATTTAATTGCGTTACTATATTATCTTAGTAAAAAAATAAGTCTATCTCAATAAAGAAAAATACGATGCAAATATACCATATCTATTCTTGATTAATCAAATTCAATCGAATATAAGAACTGAAAGTGAGCAGTTGATACGAAAACCTACCAAATTATATACAAAACCGTAACAGGAAAATAGATAGAAAGTACAGAATTGCATCTACACGTTCATGTGTACGAATGAACGTGGAAAACTGCCTTACGACTCGTACATGAAATGCATGCACCATTAGACTATTTCTCTAATTGGTATTAATTCTCAAATTTTCTCGTAATCTTCGATAAAATCGTTAATATTTCAAAGAAATCAGCGTCAGCATCTATTTCCATCATTTTTGTCGCGATATCTGATCAACCGATGAAGGATATTGGACGCTTATTAATACTACGGCTTCCGAGGACGTATTATCCCTGAATTTATTGAGCGAGTTTAGCCTAAATTTAGACCTTCTTTCGTCCAAAGATTCCCATCCTGCGTCATAAAGCTTCTTGGAAAAGCTTACCTAATTCTCGTCGCAAATTTCAACTCGCCTCATCTACATGTACATAAGTGGCCTTTGGGCGTATGGCATGGATGGCATTTGTTTATTTCCCTAATGGGTCACTTTCACGTTTCTCTTGTGGAAAAATGGATTTTCAAAAATTATAGTTCTAGTATTTAGTATGAGTTGGCCATAGTGGAACGTCGTGTTCGGGTCCTGATGATGGTTGAATGGTGGGAATTGGTCGTTCATTAATGTTTTGTGGAAAATACGAAGTCAAGTTATCATTGTTTATCTGTGTTAAATGTATATGTGTTTTTCATTCTTCATTATTATTACCAAATGGCGAAATTTTATGACTTGTCCTATACTTACATGTGTTTGTTACTATAAAACAATAAAGTTATTATTATTATTATTATTATTTATTACTAACTCTGGCATCTACTTTCCTGATTTTTCTCGCAATCTGAGATCTGCCCATGTAGCAAGGAGGGAATATTATCCGCAACGTCAGGAGTACGAAGAATGAAGGTATGTATGGAGGATGAAGAACATTTGAGTTGTACTGAAGGGGGAAAAAGACAGAGAAGAAGCTGGTTGCGTATCACAAGTAAATAAAATATGCTGGAGAAGTGTTTGTAGCTAAGAGGAAAATATGGTGTATATAAAATAGGTATCGAAACGTATGCATAGAATAGAAAGTGCAGAGTGGTGTGAATGAACTGATAACGCCTACTCAGGAAGAGATTAGCGTGAGTGATGAGTATGTGTAAGAGGGATGCTCTAAGCTCCCGATATCAAGCTTCTCTGCCTCAGGAATGACTTAAAACGAAAATTAGACGAGCGAAAACGGCGCGCACCATTGTTGCAAGTGTCCAACAATGACAATTGGTGACAAATTGAGACGGACGACAATGAGACGTAACAATAGCTTTTACGAACGACTCCGAACCTATTCCGAGAACTTATTGAAAGCCCCGAACACATGTGTGATACAACCAATTCAAAGGGCGATCCGGGAGCAAATAAACAACGATAACAATGTGGGGTTGGATTTGAGTGTAAAGGTCAGCTTTAAATGTTTTTCTTTTTGAAGATGTTCCTTGGGAGATATAGAGGGCAAATGAGGGAAATGCGATATTAGGAAGACGCACCCTTTTCCTTGACTCCGATTCGCCAAATGAAACCGTAAGAAAGCATCTCCGGGGATTCAATTTTCCCTCCACGATTAGGCCAAGGAGGAAGGAAAGTGTCTCTTTAGAAGGCCTCCGTAATGGCAGCAATGGCGAGCGGGGTCTTCTCGCATTACGGCTAAAGGCGGAAGTCCTTTGATTAAACGACCTCCAGCGGAGGGTAATAACCCAAGGCATCCGCTCTTTTAACGCAGGAATGCGCTCTAAATACTCAACGAAGAAAAAATGGGCGGCCGAGGAAAAGTTTCCCTATCTTCTTATTTGCATGCGTATGCATTACATACGAGTCGTAGCGCATATAACACCAGGGGGGTTTACGAATGCCCTATACACAGACTATGTAGTACGAATGAAAGAAGTCAAAGCTATATTGTCTTTAAATTATGGAACAAGATACTTAAAGGTTGTCCAAGAGTATGGAAAAGATGTAATTAGATACATATAAGTAAAAGTTGAAAATTGTTTTTAAACTAACGTTATCACAATGTTCTAACCGTTATATAAATTATTATTTATAATAATT
>KZ308133.1:2378682-2437600 GCA_000376725.2 Ladona fulva | reverse complement strand
ATATAAATATAATTATATAAATGTTAACATAATGCGTTATAATATTTATAAATTGATTTAAGATAATGCCTGCCTTCTTGGCAAAGCATTCCCTAAAGAGTGTGGAAGAGACGCGGCATGGTAGTTCAGTGGTCAGAATACCTGCCCGGGAAGTGGGAGACCTGGGTTCGAGTCCCAGTCATGTCGCTATATTTCACACTTGATATTCCTGTGAAATTATATTTAGTTACTATTGTAATATTAGTAGTAATACAATGTAATATCCTCAGAGGTTAGGTGGAAGAGAGGCCATTTTGGTATTATCTCGCCGAAAGAATAAGTAATAATAATGTAGAAGAATTCGTACAAGATAAAGTTGTAGTGTAAATATCCCAGGAAATACGGGCGAAAGTCTGACAGGAACAGGATTTGAACCTGAAATATTCCACTTCCGGGCAGATGCTTTTATCCAATTAAGCTATCGAACCAGAAGATGCCGTTTTCTGGGAGACTTAAAAACGGATTGGTGCACGCCTTGCCTTGCGCCGTTACTCTTTCCCTTGTAATTTAGAGTAAATACATACATGTATTTTTCATGTTTCGGTATTTTTATAGATATTATGAACACGTTTCAATACATACATATATACCTAACATGCATCTATTAAATACTTTCAAGGTCTCATTTGAATGAATGTTTCTTTTTGATGACACTTACGTTCTACATACTTAAAAGGAGGTGGTTAATTCAACGCAGTTTCTCCGTTGATTGAGAGTAGTTCGTTACAATACTCAAGGAACACAGACTTTGCATATTATCAACAACTAGTTAACTCTCCTTTAGAAAGGACAGAGCTTCATTAACTATTTACTGAGGAACATCTAATCTGAACCTTCCAAGCTAAAATTTGGGAACTGTAATTTTAGTGTCTCTCATTTAAAATATTAATAAGATGTCATTCGTTAATGGGTTTAATGGGTAAATTTACAACAACATTGCTAATACATCATATACAGGTTCCGTCAAAGATATGTAAAAGCATTTCAAGGAAAAAAATCCTGTATAAAATTTGAGACTTCATCTACATATGTATGTAACTGAAACCCGCCTTTCGACTTGTTGCAGGGGGTACCATGATTTAGTGACTTTCGTAACTTATTAATAACAAACATACTAAGGTAATAGAGATG
Source organism: Ladona fulva (assembly GCA_000376725.2). Classification (NCBI taxonomy): domain Eukaryota; kingdom Metazoa; phylum Arthropoda; class Insecta; order Odonata; family Libellulidae; genus Ladona; species Ladona fulva. The sequence continues at coordinate 2,436,430 of KZ308133.1, read as the reverse complement.
ATCTGAGAAGAGAGGGTTTTAATTGAAGTAATGAAACGTCGACAGAGGAAATAGGGGGGGTCTAATTCCGATACGAGAGGGATTACTAAAGAATGCAATTGAAGGAAGAATTCAATGAAAAAAACAGAGGGAAGACAAAGACAAAAGTTGTTAGATGACATAAAGGGTGGGGGAAAGTACCAAAAACGAAATAAAAGGCGTTGATTATGGAATATTAAGGCACATGAAGGTACCGAAAGGATATTTATATCAGCTACATCATCTATGAAAGTGCTTTCTCTGAGCTTATTAAGAAAATTAAGCCTTATTTGAACTCTTCCATCTTCTGGAAATTCCCGTCCTGGGTCCTCAAGCAGCTGAGAGACGCTCACTGATTTTTCGTAAAAATCTTTTGCGAAACGTACATAACACATTTTGTAATAACTTTTCTAATTCTCTAATACAAATATTTTCGACAGGGCCCCTTTCACTGCATGCCTACTCAAGGTGAGGCCTAAATGATGCAATCTAGCATCGATCGTGGACTTTTTCATCGCTTCTATCGACTATTCTTTTGACGAATCCGAGTTTCTTACCTTCTCATCCATATATATTACGGATATAAAGCTATGTTATTCGAGAGGGTTACTCCTAGGTATTTCACCGATTATACTGCTAATAAGTTTTCCCTTGGAGGCTGTACGAATAATTATAGGCTGTAGATTTACTTTGGAAGAAGTTAACTTCAGAACAATTCTCTACAATTAGCTCTGGTTGTCAATCATCGCTCCTTTTCACAATTCTACCAAAATCATTCTCAGGTTAATCAATCATGATTAACATAAGTAACACTTGTCTTTTAGTATTACTGGAACCCAGGATACTTTTTAAATGTAAAAACGTATTTGGATGGGCAAATAGGTCTTCTTATAAATCCTATAATTTCATACTTCTAAAGTAACCATTACTTCTATCATCAATTTAGTGAGTTTGATTCACAATATATTTTTTATGGGCGGTTGACTTTTTGACTTTTTTTCAGTCGTAATAGTGTGTATAGATTAAATCAACTCATCCTTCTACAGAAAAAGCGATGAATTGCGTGTCTGAAATCACAGGTTGGTTTCCAATTTATTCACATCATCTTCCATGAGAAATGTAAATACAAAAATATAAATGCATGTACAGTTCATCAGCCTTCAATGTTTATTTCTTTCATAAAATTATAAAAAAATAATGGCGGAATTAACTAAAGCGGAGTATCATAAGAAAGAAAATTGAATGTGCTTGCTTTTACCATCGAATTTATCTCCAATTCAGCATACTATAAAAATGTGTAAAATGTTTCCTGAAATTCAGCGCTATTTGAAAAACGCCCGTTTAGCAAACCGACCATATTCGAGGTATGTACGGAGAAAAGGGTTAAAAGAATCGATGGAGAAATGGGTTTTATCGCAATAAGAAGCTATGTCCTTCGCAAAAATTTAAGTTGCTGTCCATAGAAATAGTAAAAATTCCTTTCGGAGCAAAGTATCCGCACAGTTCAGGAGGATGGAAGCATGGCTGGCAAGGAGAGCAGTAACACTTGCTGAATCACAGTAATTATCTATAATTCCCGGTATGACCTAGGTGTACATTTAAATTTCTCTCTTATGCAAGAATATTTTTCTAAAGTAATTATTTACCGTAAATTTATCGGTTTTTAGGCAATGGCGTTTGAAAATTAATTTTGATGAAATGCTATTTCAATAAAGTTGACGAGGTTTTCTCACAAAATGTAGATATAACAAAAAAATAAAGGTAAACTCTTCATTGAATTTTCTTCCTCGTCGTTCTTTAACCGACTCTATTTGATGATTCACTCTTACCTAATTGAATTCGATATATTTCATAAAATTTCCCCACTTTTGGTTACGAAATGTTACCCATGATGAAAGTAATTCTTTATCGAACTTCTTTCCTCATTTTTCCTGACTTCAACTGGTGATTCATTTTAATTTAATTTCACAAATAAAGAAATCCTGCACGTGATAAAAGGGAACACGTATTTCCTATGCGAACGGGTTGTCTCTAACTCAGAGTTGCAAAACGCGTAGCCCGCTGGTCAAATACGCCTGTTAACTTTATGTGGCCCTCGGCTTCATAGAGGACTCGATGGAGACCGACGAAAACTGCGTACATCAAATTCACGTAAATCGAAGTACATATAAATACACTGATTCTTTTTTAACTGGGATCAAGGACTCAAAAAACGATAGCAAAAATATTTCGTAGAAATTAAAGTTTTCATAGATACATAGTTATCATAATACAAAATATTTGAAAAATTAAATAATTACGTAAAGCGAAGTTATTTCGATTGATTCATAAAACCTATACTCTTTCGACAACACTTTTTTTTCACGAAATATTTCTTCTTAGATGGGTCTTTAATTGAAGCTTTGTGGCCACTGTACGCGTTTTCCGTTTGAATCTAAAGTATTTTTATAATTGTAAGCCATTTTCAATTGAGCCGAGAACTTCTCTCGAGCTTGCAGTCGCTATGTTCTTTCAACGTACATGACGGATTTGATGTGCGGTTTCACGGCGACATGAAATCCTAGCAACTGCAATCAATTTTTTAAACTTTTTTAGATTCGAGCACTAGGGAATTCACCGATTAACGAAGTGGTTTACGATATCTACCTCCGCACAGAAAATAAGTCCGGGAATCGACGTCATTCGATATATAAGCGATGCACGTCTCCAAGTGGGAACCTGCTGTGGATTTGCTTACAGGGATTTGCTGGAAGGCATTTGCATACGACTTCAAAATGGGCGACTTTAAAAGGTCGACGTCGTGCTGTCAGGATTTGGCATTCTCTACCGGTGAAAACTGGTTTAAGTAACAAAGGATGTACAAAGTTTCTTGTTGGAGGGTACAGTAAAGAACAGTAGTTAATTACGAATTAACTCCGAGTTAGAGTAAGTCGGGCATTGCTGTCGTCGTCATCATCATCAACAGGTAAAGCCTTGTCGCTGTAGCCAGGATTTCTTCTGCCATTCTCTTGAGGTTATGGTATGAAGACACCCTAATTCTTGTCTCGGTGTCAGGTAGAAACTTTCCTCTCAGTCGTCCTCTTCCTTTTCCCCATACACTCTTCCCTTTAAAACAAGGGAACAAGGTCAGCCTGTTTTGTCTCAATACATGACCCAAGAAACTGACTTTCCCATATGCTTCATAAGATTCAACAGTTGCTTTTCTTCGTTCACTTATTTTAAAATTTCGAGATTAGTTTTCCTTTCAGTCCAACTAATTTTCCCTCCATATCCACAATTCTGCTGCTTCTAAACGCGCTAACTCAGTCTTCCTTAAATTCCAACATTTCAAAGTTCTGCAAGTGGCAATGCTTTACGTATTTAAAAATGAAGGCGTTACGTTTCGTGAAGAATTGCTACGATAAATCAGTGAGCGTCACTCAGATGCTTTAGGACGCAAGATAGGAATCTTTAGAAGATTTCAATAAAGGATTAATTTACTGGATGCATTTAGAGAAAGCACATTCATAGATGATGTAGCTGACACAATGCGTTCACCATGTTACATTGGCCGTTACGATACCGCGAGAAAGATCAGGAAAATAGATCCTAAAACGAATCGATTCAAGAACTCATTTTTTCCGTAAACAATACTAGAAGATTATGGAAATAGAGTCATGGTGCATGCACCCCGTGCCACACGCCGAAAGGCGGCTTGCAGGGTACTTACATAGACAATTAAAATCATTTACTTTGTTACCCAAATTTACTTATCCATGCAGATATTTTCTATTTTCGACACAGTTTACATTTTTTCCATTTTCGAAGGAGTACAGGCTTTCACAGCAATATTATTGGTTTACGTGCACCCTTCACGATGGAGAAAAACAAAATGGAGAAAAAACAAAGACAATCATCACTGCGCAAATATTTCGTCCCTTATAATTGCGGATCTTCCATTCGCGCGACATTAAGGGACTCAGCAGCAAATACAGTATGTCTCCGACGCCTCTTGTGTTTCTCTAATTACGAAGGAGCGGATATGTGGAGAGAAAGGTTCCATTTGGTGGCGAAAGGCGGTCCCTGCGAATGATTGGAGTAAACACAGCTGTAATTGTTTTCGCGGTGTTTCCGCTTCAGCGCTCGTCCAAAAGAAACCGATGTCAGCTTTTTCCATTCGTTCGCGTTCTATAGGAAATCCCGTTCTCTGTCGTCGCGAGAATTACAGTCTCCCTACTGTTTACAACGGTCGCCATTCTTCGGGAAAAAATAGACTTTCCAGACGTGAAAACATGAAGGACTTATAAACGCGACTCGAATTTTTCGCTCCAAAAGAAACCGGGATTGGTAAAAGCACAATAGATATTTGAATTTCGGATAACAAGCAACACCACCCTTTGATTCCCAATGGGAAAGCCATGTACAAGAATTATACAACAGTCTTATTCAAAGGTAATATATCTAAACTCAGCTTATTTCTTTGCAGCATAGGGAAAGTTTGCTTCGAATCTTCTATTTATACATAGCAACATGATATTTTACGACGTGCAGTATCAGTTTTTCGATTTTATTCCTTTTTTGTGTTTTGTAACAAAGAAATATTTCGTTTTTGCCATGATATTTTCCAATGGGAATCTAGAGAAATTAAGAAAAAGCAAACTCCTTGCCATGCATAATTATTTCCATATCACTTATGTGTAGTAGATTTATAATTTATGTATATGTATACAATTAGTACATAAGTAGTGATTATAGATATATAATGTTTATACCATGTGTTTATAGTGAAAATATCACGTAATTATGCGGGCATAAGACTGCCTGCAGCCTAAGCGTTGTTTAGATATTATAATGAAATATAATAAATAATTTATTTCCCTATTTTCTCATGTTCATATATATAATAATTATTTTATTTTATTTATTATTACTATAACTTCTTTAATGGAAAAGGAAAGAATCCAATTACACACATTTTAATAAAAATCAATGTCTACAGACATAAACTTGAAATGATTATTTTAATTTCCTTAATGCTTCTAAAGTAATTTTTCTATTGAACATCATTACTTACATTTTTAAAAGTTTAATTTTAGGATATTTTTGTTTAAGATACTATTTTTATGATTTTTTTATTGCTTTAGTGAATAAAGCACACATATTGTCACAGCACTGCTCAAGTAATTTTTGTATACACCGTTTTCTTCGTATCTTTTAGCTTGTACATACTATCAATAGGTTTGCGAGGGTTTTTCACAACCCCCTTCTCTGTGGGTGTTTCCCTGCTGTGGAGATATCCTAAGTTGCTACTTCTGTTTTTTACATCCAAAAGTTCTATTTAAGTTTTCCTCTCGATTTCTATTTACAAATTTATTCATGTTTTAATAATAACATAGACGACAGGTTTGATGGAAGGAGAGACTTTGTAGTCTCAATCTCGCCTTAATAAAGACCTCGAAAGACATAAAAAACAACCAATTCTAAGCCTGGAAAATCTGATCAGCCGGGACTCGAACACGGGACCTTAGGGTTGAAGCGCTAACCTCTCCGCCACAGAGGCCAACGATAATGAAGATTTATTTGAAATGGTGATTTATTTGAAATCGTAAAAGAGGAAGCTTTCGGAATGTGGCTGTGGAGGAGAATGCTTACTAAAAGGTGGACTGAGTCGAAAAGGAAACGTTGTTGATATAAATAAATCAACAGATCGTATAAATCAATCAAAGAAAAATAAATCGGATCGGCCATACTTATATAATAACGTATTTACTGAGAAAAGTGAAGGAAAAGTTGAGGGAAGTGTAAAAAGAAGAACAAGTAGAGTTTAAATGATTTATAGTTTGATGAATACAAAAGGTTTCGCAGAAACGAAGAGAAAGGCAGAGGAAAGGAAAATGGAGGAATAAGAGCTAGGATCTGCATAAGCAGATTACCAATGGTAATGGCAGTGAAGGACGTAAACAATTCAACCCATTCCGCTACTGCAAATCGGATTCAAGAAATAAACAACGGTATCAGTAGTTCTCTCTCTCTTTTTTCATCAATTTTGTAAAATAAACTAGGACATAAGAGATTAAGAGAACACACACGGACCTTGCCAAATAAAGAGACAATCTAATCTGGATCAATTCTTTGAACTTCGGGCCAATGATAGCCTAAATACGCCACTGAATCGAAAATTCTAAAGTATTAAAAGCTTAGTGAAAACATTGCGAACGTAATTCCTCTTCCAAGTCCTTGCAAACCATCCTTTCTCTAGTCCTCTCCTACTTTTTCCTCATTCCCAACATTTTATTATTACACCTCCTTCTGCATTTTTCATACCCTCGTCCTTTTGCTTGTCCTGAACAATGCTTCCCCTTTTCCGGTGCCTTACGGTATCCCTCCATTTGTTTCTACTAAAACAAACCTTGGCTTTCGCCTTCCTTTCATTCGTTTGTGTACATTCCATTCTTTGTCCCTCATCCGATGGCGTAGTTTCGCAATGAAAAATGTTCCGTGATTAAGTAGAATGACCTTTGTAAGCTACGCATTGGTCATATTTCATACACACATGTCCTTAATTTAAATAAAATTAACAATCAAAAGCAAAAAATAAGTTTAATTTGCACCATTAATTACCCACTGGTACGCTAAAGCATTTAAACTAGAAACGTATTGGGAGAGTTTAAGATTTATTTATCAGATTAAATTAAAGATAATTAGGAGATTAAATTAAGTAGAACTACCGATTTCGAATCTCATGGTTAAGGAGGCCGTTCGAATTTTAAATCGTTCGAGAATCTTTAGAAGATTTCAATAAAGGATTAATTTACTGGATACATTTAGAGAAAGCACATTCAGAGATGATGTAGCCGATACAATGCGTTCACCATGTTACATAGGCCGTTCCGATACTGCGAGAAAGATCAGGAAAATAGATCCTAAAACGAATCGATTCAAGAACTCATTTTTTCCGTAAACAATACTAGAAGATTATGGAAATAGAGTCATGGTGCATGCACCCCGTGCCACACGCCGAAAGGCGGCTTGCAGGGTACTTACATAGACAATTAAAATCATTTACTTTGTTACCCAAATTTACTTATCCATGCAGATATTTTCTATTTTCGACACAGTTTACATTTTTTCCATTTTCGAAGGAGTACAGGCTTTCACAGCAATATTATTGGTTTACGTGCACCCTTCACGATGGAGAAAAACAAAATGGAGAAAAAACAAAGACAATCATCACTGCGCAAATATTTCGTCCCTTATAATTGCGGATCTTCCATTCGCGCGACATTNCACGTTACCACTTATACACGTTACCTTTTCATTAAATTAAAAACACTTATACACGTTACCTTTTCATTACATTATCCTGTGGTAACGTGTATAAGTGTTTCTTATTCTTTTCATTATAGCCGCAGCGTTGGATTATTTTTCTAAAAGCTTCCACTTTGGTATCACCTCTTGCTGAATAGCTTATTCATTCAGCAAGGCACCCGTGGGTAGTCCTAACTGAAGAGTTCGATATTTTGGAAGGAAGAGATGCAATGAGTTAACTATAATATTTGAGAAACACTCCTGCTTCTAATTCTGAGGAGAAAGCGGCTCATCTGACGTAAGAATAAGCACTGTCTTTAAATGGAATTAGACTAATTTTCGCTTTAGGGCTATGCGTTATAATGATTTCATAGAGTGTAAGATAAGGTTATAGTTTATTTCCAATGCATATGGTGAATTAGTTTAGATTAAACTGCAATATTCACTTTAACTTTATCAACTCATTACAATGCCGGACCTAAGACTATCTGGGGCAATTTTCTCACTTGACTTACGAGTGTAGACCAAGTTATTGCTAATGACCTACACAATTCGGCGATATGCCACAAAGGTGCGTGATGATGCTGATGATATGCTGCCTTATAGTAACTCATGTTGCTGAACGTTAGATGTAAAAATTTGACGAAAAAAGGAACCCAGCGCCTGTTCTGCAGTGATTTTAAATAAAAACCGTTTCCCCACTGTTTGGCTCAACAAAATTAACTGTAAGTTAGTAAAACACGATTCATATTCAACCTTAATATTCTCAGAAGACATTTAAATTTTCGTTCCGTAGATTTCGAAAATTATAGCTTATCTTAACGCGAGGATTCCCCAAAGACAGACAGTCCTCCACAGTGGTTCGCGGAAAACTGGAAGACAATCACTCAAACACAAATTACCTTAGGTTCGAGTGGAGCGACACGATATGATCCTCTTTTTCTCATCTCATCCTCATCTTCAAGAATCCTGCGTTCATCTTGCCTCATTCCAGGACCCAAAGGTCTTCTCGAGGCCCTTCGCCACCGCGGGCCCCAAAGCACCTTCCCTACCCACCACAGACACTTTCAACGACTTTTCCACTTCAGTAATCACTCATCGAATCGTTTCCGAAACCCATCACCGTCTTCATCAAACTGTCAATTATCGAAAACAGCTGCTGCTTTAACTGCTTTTTTTCACCTTTAAAAATCGACACACTTCGCAATCACTCTCTCAGATTCCTCCGATGTTTTCCGTCCTTTTTTCCTCTTTCAATAAATGCTCATCCATCCCCATTAATTACGGGCACTTCCACCGAAGAAGAAGTCACTCATGAGCCCGACGGTTCTCAACTGTTTCCACTTTGTGATGAGAGACAGTCTCGTTATCTTATCGCACGTGACTCCGTCTATGTATATCTTCCTTTCATTCACGTCTGTGTTGTCTTTCCTCTTTCAATACGTTGTGTTTCAACTTCCGCGTCAGAACCTCACTTAAGTGATTACGAAACCATAGCCTCGACATAAAATGAACTACAAAAATAGATGAATAACGGCTTCCGAACCGCATAGAGTCTTGGTAGAATAAGAAATAAAATCTATGCAACGCCAAATTCTATCGACGAGTCTTAATATTCATTTTTCAATGATAAAACTCAAATAAAAGGGCTCGATAAATGTAGATAAGCAAGAAGAAATGAATAATATCACTAAATAAATGAGTAGAGCGAAACGGTAGGGAGCCGATATAGGGAAATTTCATGTCAAGGAAGGAGTAGATCGATTCTATTGTGGAGTCATAGGAAGGTGGGACGACCCCCCCCCCTCCTTGATGAATTTGCAGTGCATACTAGCAATTTGCTTAGGTTGTAAAGGGAAACTTGAAGCAAGATCACCAGGAGCGGAAATAGCAAGAGAGAAATTGGAAATACGAATGGTCCAAGCGAGAAGAGCTACCCTAAAAAGACAATATCATGTACCACCCATCGGGACGTTCAAGCGGGGCTTCGGCCACGGGGCACGCGTCTCCAGGGGCCAGCATTCGGAGGACTTCGGTAATTATAGAACGCGAAATATTACTACATAAATCTGCTATGATCATTTTCTTATACTTCTGTCGCAACTATTCACTCTGAAGGAAAAACAGCTCATGAAATAATAGGAATGCTGATGTTGCTGATACTTCTTTGCATTTATGATGTGACGGAAATAAGTTGGAAACTTTGGCTGTAAAATATTGCTCTAAAATTGTCATTCCAATATAAGACAACAAATGTAAGAGTAGTCTGAAACTTAGACATCAGACTAGCTTGAGCACATTGCCGGAGTCCCAACGCACCAGATTTTCAATCAATGGATAAACTATGTGTATAACTATGTATTTAGTAGTCAATGTGGGATTGTTTACCCCTAAGTTGTAGTTTACCCCTAGTTGTCCCCTACAAATATCCATTGAATTATATCCGCCTTACTAAATGAGAAGTTTGAACAGCTGCGCTTCCCCGTCTCGTGTTTCTATACAAATTTACTTTTTTGCTCCGCAAAGAATGCAACTTCCTTCGTCTATGAGCATTAGTTCTTAGTTTATGCTCTCATATTTCCTATACATTACAGTGACTAACTTCCTTAGAAAAAGTGCAAGCCTGCGCTTTGGATATATGATTCATCGACACCCACGCTTTAGTCATACGTAGATAAGTCCAAGCGTTGATGCGCATGATATTTACTTATCTTACTGTGTTTCCACTTAAAATTTTCCTCAAGATCTCCTATGTAACGGGATCTCGCTACGTTAAAAATGTTCCATTCGCTCCTTTAAAAAGTGATCACCAATATATTTAAAGTTATGAAAAGGACAGCATTGCGGATCGTTTTACGGGACATGCGACGGTGCGAGACAATTAATAAAAATGCGGGACTGTCTCGCAGAATAAGTGAGGAATGGTCACCCTAAACTAACTTCATTAAACATATGTCCTCAAAATGATATAAGGGGGAAACTTAAACGGGATATATAAATTACTAATAACTAAAAAAAATTTACAAGTCTAGGCGCAATTTTATGAAAGGATGAATTCGACAAAAGAGCAGTTAAAGTAATTCAAGTTTATCATCGAAATTACCTTTACTATTTGTGTAATTTTCAAGTGCTTCCCATAACGCGCCCACCAGTTCTAGTTTTCAAATTCAGGTCTCCAATGGCTTCATTTCCAAAAGAATTTCATGAATTCACTTCAGTTTTACTGTCATTACAATACGTAGTAGTTAATTACCTCTTATGTTGATATTCCCCGTTCTTTTCGATTTGCATTCGTACCTATTAAGATACTATCGATTCTCTATCAACAACGACTTTTAAGCTAATCATATCGCTCTTTTCTTACCCTCAATTTTACTTCGTTTTCTTGATACGATCACGTTATTTTTTTAACTTCTTAATTTTTTAACTAACTTTTTTACTCTTTATATAAATTTTTGAGGAACAATTTCAGTTTTATACCCCATCAGCCAGCATGGCAGGGAGTGAATCGATACCAACGTCATTACCTACGATATCTACCACGTTATCTTCTCTAATGGTCTACGGATCAGAAGTAACTAACCATCTGTTCTTTGAAGGTCTCATTCACTTTCATCACATCCATTCACCAGAAATAAGAGAAACCAAACGCTTCTAATTCTTCGCCACAATGCTCAGCTGTCGGTCATTTATCTCGCTCTCACCTTGGAAGATTGCGGAGTCTTTATCTACTCAATCACAATCACATTTCCAAGAAGGTCTCGCGAAATCATCTGAGAAATCGTGAGATATCTAAGAGTCAAAGGGTTCTATCAAAAAGTGTGATAACAGGCACTGTCCGAAGAGAGTTAATCGAGTACACGGATGAAAGAATGTTTTCAAAAGGGAGGGGAAGACCACTGATTTAAAGAGGTTGATGGGAATTATTGAAAATAATCATTATTTGATGATGAGTGATTCTCGCTGATGTTCCCAGCGACAATAAACGCAGATTCCCAGAACATTATAGAATATAATAATGGTCGAATGTCTCGTCTTTAGTTCAAGCTGAATTCGCGACGAGATTTCAATTTCAATCCGATTTTAGGCTAAAAACTTTAACGGTTCAACTATTCATATACTATCGAGAAGAAAGGTTTTTATGTTTCCTAGTTTAGTGCTGGGAATTATAAAATATTACTGATATGCAAATGTCATACTGTTCATGATATGGAAAGCACCAATATCTTACATCGAATTATTAGCTCGTAATTCATGTAAATACACGCTGGCTAGCGTGAATACCCTACCCATGTTGCAGAAAATTGTGTGTGAAATGTGTGATTTAATCTTGAAGATATAAATGTCTATAATGAACTCTGAAAAATGAACGATAAATAAATAAGGGAGGTAAAATATAGAAAAATGTTGGTATGTAAATTCGTATCGAGTAACTCAACTATTATGGAAAAACTGTAAGGAAAATATCTGAATTGAATAGTGTATTGTTGTAGTTAGATATATGTATATGGAGATATATGTATAGTGATAGTGTATTGTTGCAGCTAGGAAAGGTCTGTACTGTAAAACTGTATTGTTGTAGCAAGAATGCATGTGTATTGTAATGGTTAATATCGTTGTAAGTATTGTTGTAATTGTATATATTACTCTGTCATTCTATGATGTTTAAAGAAATAACGTGTGAAAAATAGCGACATGATTGGGACTCGATGCATGGATATGTTTTTTCCTATTCTTGAATTTTATCTTCGATAAAAATTCCGATGCCATATATTATTTGCATGTTAATTGGCTTATCCGTCGCTCTTGTTGTATGAGTAATCAGTACTTTGCGGATGTGTATCCTGAAGTATACTTAGTTCATTCATCAATTAGAGAAGTTTATTTCCTAATATGAGAGGAAAGATTTTTGGTTGGCCTGTTAACTGAATACCTAGCGCAGTAATAACAGATAATCCGGATTTTCAAATTAATTTTTGACGCCAAATTTGTGAATAGTTTATTAGGAAAAGTAAGAAAAAAAGCACGGTTTAAAAAGAAGGAAAAAGAAAACTGAACGAAATCCTAATGAAGGAGCATGTCGTTAGAAGGGAGAGCAAGATAGGAGTGTAGGTTGAAAGACGATGAAGAGGCTATAACGGAACAAGGATCAGATTGGGGCAAAAAGGATGGAAAGACTGAATCAGGTCTGGTTGTACGTGGCGATAAGAGATCTGGAAGGGACTTATGAAGTCCCGGAACGGACTAAACTTTAAGAAGACCACTTCAGCGAAAAGTCGCAGTTTGTAAGTGCAGAATAAAGTTGGCGGAGAGTCGAGATACAATTTCCGAAGAATAAGAAACCATGACACTCGGTGAAACACTTTGAACCCGCGGATAATTCTGAGGATCAACCGAGGAGAGTACTCAACCGAGCGTTCTAAATTTTACGATCCTGCTAATGCAGCGCGGTGATAACCTGGGGATTGGAAGATTACATATTTGCTTTCTCAATGACGCAAACTCAATTTCTTCATTAATTAAAGACGCTTCCAATTCCGAGAGACTCATACGCTTCCCGATCTTCAACTGTTTGTTTTCGTAAATCGCCGTTCCGTTATCTCGTCTCTCGTGACTTAGTATGTGAATAGGTTAACGTGCATAAATGTCGTCAGAATAAATGTAATCTTGACGACCGATTAACGTTGAGATCGATTTCATGATCCAATATCGCCTTTCCCATAAGATAATACGGCAAAATAGGCCAGAACGACGGATCTAACGTATGTCATATACGATGACATACTTTTGTCTCTTTCTCATTGAATTAATTTGTTATTCAGTTATAACGCAACTATTACTCCGACTGAAATTTCCTCGCGCTTTTTCGAAATTAATTACATTGACCATTGCAGTTTTAATCTATCGTAAATGTTTCCGGATGAAAGTGGCTTTATGTAATACTAATAATCGAACCCGGAAACTCTTTGCCCGAAGTCGAACGCGTTGCTCACTTGGCTATCCGGGAGCCCTGGCACTCACCTAATTGACGATATTCACAATGCTTCCTTCGCCCCACTAAGCCTCCATCTTGAACACAAAGGGAGAAAACGTAAACTACAGGTTAAGTTTTCCAAAAGGTTGGAATAATTACATATCCACCATCTACATCTACATCTACATTAGTACCCTGCAAGCCGTCTTTCGGCGTGTGGCAGGGGGCATCATCACCTCCGCTTTTCTACATACTTCTAACTACCAGCTTCGTGTGGCCAGATGATGATGTTATTACCTCCAAACCGTTCCTTAACGTGTTTTTTCTAATTTTTGGACTTTATTTGGAACAAATTTCGTTACATAATTCTTAATAAATTGTCATTCAGTGTTATCAAATTACTGAAATCCACAAATAAGGGATATTATACTAATAAAATAACAAAATTTGGCCATAGGAGACTTTATTTTTGCTTCTCAAATCAATCATACTGGCATACATTAATATTCACCAGCCTCTAGGATGAAAGCATGAATAAAAGGGGAAAAAAAGTCTTGAATACAAGGGAACGGTTCATAAAAGTCTATATCAGGTGCATATTCTCGTCAGTGAAATATGGGCTGTAACAGCTGCAGAGAATGGAAGATTTGAATCAATGGAGATGTGGTTCAACTGATGAGTGATGAGAATAAAACGGACGGACTGAGGGAATAACGGAGGCAATGCAGAATTGGTGCTGCGGAATAATTCAGTGGGCAGACAGGGTAACTAATAGGAAGTCCCTCGAAGAGAAAATGAAGACAGAAGTCTGCGGAAAACTTCGGGGAAAAGTCGAGGAAAATTGATCGGACACATATTAAGTCTCCTGAACACAGAATTAGATGGAATGGAAGAAGGAAGGAATTATATGGAAAGGCCTAGGTTAGATTACGAGGTACAGGAGATGTAAGTGCTAAAGTTAGGAATTATGAGGGGAGGAGGCGATTGGCTGGGGATAGGATTGCTTGAAAAGGCGCGGAAAATAGGAATTCTTCGGATTGATAACCCTTGAGGATGATTATTGTTAACTCTGCTGTCATTCTTCGGCGAATCTCATGACTTCTGCCTCTCTGACGTAAGTATTTATAGCAAATTAAAAGATAATCAGACAATGAATTGTACGTCTCTTGGTGAAGTATTCAGCTCTAAATCCGGTTTGAATACTAAACCCTTCGCTCATTCACTGATTCACGGAACCACTAATGATACCAAAAGGAAAATGCTTACTTAATTCATAAAAACGCCATATTGCGTACGGAGCCGCGCCCAGCCCATCTGCCGCAAGGGTGCAAATATAACTTTCCGCCCCTTAAAATTTAATACCAAAACCATACATTTCCTGATTTTCAGATAAAATTATTTTGAATGATTTAGAAAAACCAGTGTTTTATGACTTAATTTCCCAGTTTGTATTGGTCAAAAAACATCAGTAACAGTTAATAATGCATATTCCGTACGCTGACAGAGTTAATAGCATGCGAAATAGTAGTTAAGAGTTCACAATACTCTCGAGTAATACTGTCATCGCAATGCAAATAACTTAAAATGATACGATTTGTATGAAATCTATTTTTCGCGACTAAATATGAAAGTTCATAATTAATATTCTTTTTCAACATTAATAACTTTGATTAAGTCCACCGCACGAGTATTCTCTCTCGTCTTGAGTTATCCGTAATTCTTTTCTCTAAATGTTTGCCAATCTTTAATTTCACAACATAATCTTTCCTAGATGAGTAGTGAGTATCACACAGAAAACAACATATAACGTTCTTGTGATGATAGTAATGGTTAACTACGCTTCTGTTGCCGCCCCTAAGATGCCGCCGCCCGGATGCGATGCACCCCTTGCACCCTGGCGGGGTTCTGATTGCATATCAACATAAACACTTAAATTGCTACCTGACTGCGCAATTCGATACTTTCGAGTAAGGTGTGCTGTGAGGTTAAATTAGTACGCCCAAGGGTGATTTCGTGGAATTCAACATACACATTGAAATAAAGTATACTTCGTAAAATGAGTGGTATCAAGCGATACTACGTGAAATTTTGTAATTAAAATATTTTAACATAATTACTTACAAACCTTGTACAGATTCACAAATTTTGCATAATATAATTTAATTTTAAATCTGTATACGTTCTGTAATTAAATATATAAATATAATTTAAGGATACTTCGCAGTTCCCAAAGCCAATTTTAGTCGACTATATGCCAACACGTTGACGAAAATAGCCGAATAATATCTGCTGTGGAAACTACGAAGTATTCTTTTTTCAATACTTGAGGAGTGAGGCAATTTACCTTTGCTCTCCTCAGAATACATAGGAGAAAATGCCCACGTATTTGCAGCAAATCACACAGCGTGTAAAACTTTTCATAGTATTCGATAACATTAAAGTGCACAAAATGAATGAAATGGATACTTTTTGCAAACAGTAAATGCACGAATGTGCATCAGATACGGGTGAACTAGATAGTCTACTTCAGAAGACCATTTCGCTAACACTTCAATACGATCCTCCAGATCCGAATTTCTGCTCACGAATTTAGACTCACACCCGTCTTCGGCGATTCCACTTTTACGACTGAGTAGTACTTGCCTCATTGAGGCATTCGGATTTCCTTCGCAAGAGAGATAAATTGGAAAAAGAAACTCACGGAGGAGATCGATTGCCTCTGCGCTCATTTTAGGCGCCGTCCAATTCCGCACTCCGCAAGAAAAGTGGAGATAAGATCTTCCGCGAGCACCCGAAATGGGATTGAGATAAGAAAGGCTTATCAGATTGGGGAAAAGGTGTTAGCTGATGGGGAATAGAATTGGCGTAAGAAGTAGATGATATCGGCAATTCAAACTGCAATTAAGGCAAGAAAGTAAGAGAATCAAACCAACGAGATCGCGTTTTAAAAGTAAAATAATCCGATGGAGTCTTCATACAGGTTTAGGAAGAAAGGGCTTCAGGATTTTTTCCTCATTACTTTGTTATTATTGCAATTCTTCCCTGTTTTTCAATATTTCATTGTTTTTCATAGCTTAGTTATTTTTTTCTGTTAGTTTCACTCGGTTATATTTTACGTAAAATCAACATATCTTATTTTCTGTATGAATGTGCATTTATTGTCTTTTTTCAGGCTTGTTGCTGACAGTTTCCCTTTTCGTATTTTCCTGCCTTCTTGTCAAATTTTAGTTTCTGTCAGTGGGTTTTCGCAGATTTTTCCGCATTTTCAATGTAATGTAATTATATCTAAGCCTTTTTTCCCAAGGTTTGGTTTGTTTTGGACGAATCTCGCGGCTCTTCAACCTCAAGACCTTTGCACCTCAATTAAACAACTAAGTAATGACGAGAATTTGACGATGAAGATAAGAGTAAAACCTCGATGTTAAAGCGTGTTCAATGTCTTTCCACGAAGTACGGCTGAATATGATATAATTGATTCTTATACCTCTTGTACCAGTTTAATTCTTTCTTCCATATGAGAAATAACTATTTAATACACTCATGATGCATAGCATTAAGGTACTTCACTAATATTCTCAACTTTTCATGAAACGTTTCTTGAGCAAAATCCGATTCATTACTCATTCATCGATTCTTTACCTATTTATGTGATAAGATATGCTTATCTTCCATGGATTGAGGGCACTTGATAACATTCTTTTGAAGGCTTCTGATAGAGAGGAGGTTTACAATAGTTCATTATTATTAGCCGATCGAATGATTATGAATGATTCACGGTTTATTTATAATAATATTTTCTTAATCTACGAATACGCTACGCTGTTTCGAACACCTAAAACTACATGTCTACACAAATTAACGATGTCTGTTAGGTAGTCATTATTCGTTATTATTAAATGGAGGATGGGACTCTCTTGTCCTATTTTTGCCCAATGAAGACGATTGTATATATGTATGTATGTAAGGTATTTGGCTTGAGGGTCTTTTCGATCCTACACCCCTTCACTAATAGCAACCAAAAACCGTAGGAGGAATGAGGCTTACTTGACAAAATGGGGTAGTTTTCCTTTGCACTTTCCCGTAAGTCCACGACGTTGTAACACAAGAACCTAAGGAATAACTCTTTTTCATAGTATATATAGTGGCCAAAATCTATGTTATTGACTAGCATCATTCATACCTCAGTAGAATCACCTACACAGCTATCCACAAGACTGAGATTAAAGTAAATGAAAGTTACAATAATCTGCACATTATGGTGGATGCACACCAAGTCCACTATTCCTAAATTTTCTACCGCGGAGATATAAAACGTAAAGAATTGTCAAAAGAAGAGAAAACAAGTGTCTTTAAAAACGTACTTTCGTACACCTTGTTGTATATCGGCGAAAGTTGGGTTTTCTAATCACATGAGTACACTGGGAGCAGTTGGAATGAGTGTATAAAGGAAACGTATTACAAAAACAGGAGATTCAGTAATATCCAAGCTTAATGAGTTAAGGTGGACTAAAGAAATGCAACGTGACCGTCATGAAGGAGTATCTCACGACGGTTCTGATGTATTGAAATGATAAAGGAAAGTAGAATGACTGACGAGGCGAATGAGGAATACGTTAATTATTCTAAAGGGAGAGGAAGATAAAGAATAAACTGGTTGAATGCTGTGAATGAGATACGGAAAAGAGAGATGTGGCGCGTAAATAATGAAAGGGAATGTGCGAAAGATGAATGGATGTCAGAAGCGAAATTTGTGCAAACAGGTTGAAAAGCCAAATAAAACATCCTTAAACATTGGCGAAATAGCCGAAAACAACTAAGTAAAGTAAATAATTAAATAGAAATTATTGTGCTTTTTATTAATGAAACAGCTTATGTGAATATGGATAACAATAGATAATGTTGTCAAAAGTTATTTTTTTAATGATACGTATATTTTAAAAGATGCACACGCCCGTGCCATGTGTCGGTTAGTGGAGAACGTATATGAGAGCTCCCTTGAGATCTGATTGTGAATCATACGTACCTACGACTAGCATCTGAATCATATCTACGCATGCGTAATATTTTAATATTAGATAAATGTATTCAAAACACATGCCGATTTGAAGACGTAATTCTTAGTCCTCGTGCACTTGGAGATAATTGGTTACCGACCATTTGAAAGAAGAGACCTTCGAGTTTCTTCTTCAGCACTGCTTATGATAATGAGTAAGGTTGCCAAACTGCGTTCCAGTGGTCAGTACCGGAGCTGTAAACCGATCGGAGATTATTGAATTATTTGAATTTCAACTGTGATTCGCAATCTTATTCGTCCGACAGTGGCACTCCACCTAAAGACGACCTGGCATGAGGCTATTTTCGCTGAAAGGTGAATAATACATAGGATTTGATTCCTTCGAAAGAAGTCGTTACTGACTACTAAAATTGGAACGCGCTACAGGCGTATCGTAAAATACGGCAGTGTCCTTTTTAATTAACTTCACCCGCTGTCCTGCTACGTTCCGGGGACCGGGACACAAGGATGGGAATATTCATTATGTAATAGGCATAGTCATTAGAGTAAAACACCAATGGTAAACGTGTTTCTCCTTTCAGAGCATTGCAGTTTTTATGTTTAGAATATAGGCGTAGTTTTTCATTCAGGATCCCTGAAGTCTATAAATATTAGCTGGATCAGGAAACCTAAGCTAAATATTGGATTTAAAGGCAATGGGAATTATTCGGTGTTTTCAAAGTTCCTCAAATTCTGATAAGAAGAAGAACGAATTTGTTTATTCGTAAGGTATCTGATATAATTATTCATAAAAATACTACATTTGACCCGAATGTTATATGACTTTATCCTTTTAAGTCCCACGTATTTTCCATAGAGGTTAGGTGTAAGAGAGGCCTATCGGCCTAAACTAACCTATGGTTAACCCAAAAGGGTTAACTAAATAAATAAATCTATTTAGGGGTTAGATGTAAGAAGAGAGGAGTTTAGTCTCAATCTCGCCCAGAAATAAAGTCGTTTTATTTAAATTATTCCTCGTTCGTGGAACAAATATTAATGTGTATGACTCCATGAATACTTATGCAAGTGTTTTTAATTGTAAATTACTAATTAGAATATCTATCATAAAGACGATTAGTGATCTATTCTGTTTCTTATTTATATTTTAAATCTACAGGTAATTTTCCGTTAGAATATGTTATTGATGGTAAAATTTTTGTTACTTCGTAAAATTTTGTTCTCATTTCATTGCTTATCATTAATTTATTTTATATTCTTTGGTTGTACTTATACGCAGGTTCAGCTTGGGTTTTTCCATTGAGAGCAATGAGCTGAATTAATTCGTTTTTTCTGAAATTTTCAACAATGTAATTGCTCATTTTCGTCCTGTAGACAGGCTTGTAGACGGTTCAGGGGCAGTAGGTCGAAGAGGAGCTGGTAGATGGGAATACCCGTCGCTAGACTTTTCGTCGCTGAGACATTTGGTCGAAAGACTATTCGTCGCTGAGACAACTAGTCGAAAGACAGCTTGTCGAAGAGACTAATATTCGAAAGACTATTTGTTGCGGTAAGAATATTATTATTTATGGTAAACTTATCGGTGCGCTATTATCATTACAGTGTAATAAGTTAAACATTCATTGTAATAACACAGCGTATTCGTATCAGCAGATTTTACGAATGAGGAATTATTATTAATTATAGTAAACTTATCGATAAGTTATTAATTATAATGATGTAATAAATTAAATATTAATTATTACCACACATCATAGTCATATCAGTAGATTTTACCAATGCTTTTAACCTTACAGGAGGTCAATGTTCATGTTGGGATGTATTAAAAATGTTACTAAATGTTAATGTGAAATCTACCAACCCTAACTATGGAGTACCGTTGTTATTTCGTTTCAATAGTTCGCTTTTGTTCCTGTAAGTATCAATTTTAAATTAGCTTGAAAGGTAGCAAAGGGAGATGAAGACAAAGCTGATTGAAGATAGAGAAGGATATCCTGAATGGGGAGGCATATATTTTCGGAAAAATGAACGGAAATGCATGAAATGATTCATGGATGTAGTTAAAAAAAATTTCGTATGCATAGGAAATTATATTAGAAAATAGGAAGAGAGCTGTGAAATTGCCTTCTATTTTGCCTACTGCGGAATAGAACGGCGTGATGGATACGTATGAATGTAGTGCCTTGAATTCAAGGCGCGCCTTATGGAAATATCGCTCGGGAGTAGGCGGTCGTTAAATGCTGACTGATGAGGAATATACGACACAGCTGTCGCAGAGAAATAAAGATTAACCTTCGACGGAAATAAACCCGAAATAAAGCAGCGCCGGGGAGAAAGACACGGCGATTTCAGTTGATTCGATATTTCATCAAAACAGAGGCGTATTCTGAGAAGTGAAACAGGCAAATCCTCCCTTTATGACTTCCCTTTCGAAGTGATAAGGTATACATTTTCATCCTTCTGAGATTGACGCGTGAGAGACAAAGACGGAAATTTTCATCTCCAAAATAAGAAAAGTTTATCAAGCGTATTTAACGTGAGAGAAATCCTAGGTTTTCACAAGATCGAGTGATGACTGCAGATCAACAAAATTTCAGCCGGGGTCGTCTAAAGGGCTTCCTTGACGACCGAAAATTCTATTTTTTTATCACAAGGAACAAAACTATTAAGTTATTATTTAACAATAGTTGTATTTTTTCGCCAGTTTGGTATGATTTCATAAAACTAAATTAGAAACAACGGTCAAAAAAGATCGTGAATGGAATACAGGAAACATGGATTAAAAAGTTTCGCTTTACAACGACGTCGCTTTGACGGTCATTCTGACGTTTGACTTATGAACTTTGGACAATTGGGATCAGTTGTCAGGAAGCCCAGTTTTACAATTGCATTATTCCTTCAGAAAACAGAATGGTAACCTTCAAATGTTAGTGATTGCAAAATCAATAGGTAAGAGATACTCTCGTGTATTGAAATTGTCTTAATTGAAAAACGGCAAGTTTGATACAATCTTGTGCATTCTTAATTATGACGAAATGTGTAAAAAGGGATGCAAGATGAAGCATGAAACGATTACGAAAAGGATTTTTTTAATCTTGGTAAAAATGTATTTTCAGATATTTTTTCCTCAAATACTATTTTCGTGTTATTTTCCGTAAAACCGTTCTTTTCGTTTTTTTGACACTTTTTTCCTTTGAGGCTATTTTCCCAAGTATCTTTTTTCTATCTTTTATCGTAAAAGGTCGTTTATAATGGTTTTATCCAAAATATGTATACATATTTGGTGTTTTTCATGCGTTGTCAAATCGACCTGACTTTTGGTCCATTTATAGGGTGATTTATAATGATTAAAGGCATTACTAACTAAGAACCATTAGGTTCTTAGTTAGTAATGCCTCCCTATGCTCATACTCTGAAACATTAATATTACTTTACTCTGACGGAGAGTTTGGGCTAAAATTGCCCTTCTTCCACCCAACCTCTATAGTAATGATAATGATATTACTCTAATAACCAAAGATAATTGACTACAATTAACTTAAATATAGAAAAATAAATCAATATATCCAAACCAGCCGGCAAATACAGATACAAGAAAAGTGGTACAAACAGAACATATAAATTAGTGAGTTGATAAACACTAATACATTCAATTAGATATAGAACATATAAATTAAAAAGCATCACATATGATTTTAGCTGGATATGGGATAAGTTAACCTATTCAAGTATGCTATTTAGTACGACAGCTCATCTACCTGCCTGCATATCCGACAGCAAATGAACCCATTTCAACGAGGAATGGATCCCCGTTTTATTTTTCTTAGCTTTAGAGCCTTCGCTTATCTAATCTCCCAAAAATGTGACTTCTATCAGAGATGGGACTCCTTTATTCATACCTATCTCCTTCTCATCCTTTTCAAACGCCACTGGGGCTCACGTATGAATCCGTTAATGATCTCCGCAGAGATGAAAAGGTGCCAGCCTCTCTTTTCCCCTTCCCAGAGGAAGGATTAGGACCGCCGTCTCAGGGAGTGCATTTTTAAGATTCATCCGAGTAATGAGAATCAGCGGAAGGGTCGCTTTACGCCGCTCTAAAAAGCAAAGGGATTTTCACGGCGGAAGTGTTTTACATCTATGAATACCCCTGCAAGCTGGCAGTGAACTAAGGGAGGAGTAAATCCGGATCTGTCGAGAAATCTTCATTTCCTGCGCTTTTGTAAAGTTTGAAATTCATCGGTCCACTTTCAACGGGAAAATTTTTCGATTTTCGTGCATGTGCAAACATATTGCTTAATTAATAAGCATTTAAACAAAATATTCGGTAAAAAGATCATCAGTCAAATAATTCAGAACACCATCCAAAAGGATTGTAAAAATTCAATGAAATTTGGACACACAGACCACATGCGACTAATAGCAGAACTTTTTTTGACGCGACTAGCTAAGGGTAAATTTTTATTATTTATCAATTCAAGAAGTAATATATTTCCAAAATTCCATGTATATAGATCTAAATTTACTTATATACCCGGCAAGCCGCCTTTCGGCGTATGATAGGTGGTATGAGCAACTTCTTTAGCTTAATGCTGTCACGTATCGTTAGCGGAAGGAGTGAGTCCCTAAATCGACTCGTTTTCGCATCTATTTATTCCATTTTACGCTAATTCTTAGATCGGCCGTAGCAGCAGGGGGGTCGCATAACACCGATTACGTCTTCCGCAAGCGTACTTTCTCTGAATTAATCGAGCAATCGCAGTCTAGCTTTTAATCTCCTATTTTTGATATAACATCCAACCTGCGTCTGAGTGAATTTGCGTAACACTTGCTTTTCTATCTTAGCGATCTTAGCACTCTTTCAAATAACGCATCGCCTTGCGCTGCACTTTATCGAGTTCGTCAGTGCACGTTTAATCCGCTGGGTCCTATATACTCGCCACATATTCCAGATGGGCCTAACTAATGTAAAATAACATCGTTCTACAATCTTTTCATCGCATCTACCTGCAATGCGCGGTATAAAACTGAGCTATTTAGTTGCTTTACCGCATATATTTCGAATATGTGTGCTCCAGTTTATGTTATTTGTAAGGGTGGTTCCGAGATATTAAATTATTCGTCTACATTTGCAAGGGTGGTTTTGACGCAATAGTTTCCTTTCGAAGAAATATACTGCACAGCATTTGTTTATATTAAGATCTAGTTTTTCGTACCACATTTGAGTATGAACTAAATCGTTTGATAGTAAAATAATCTTCGTCTCTTGATATTCCTATAATTACTACCGAGACATCAGCAAATACCCTCACATTGCTATCAGTCCCGTCACTCAAGTCATTGATGTATTTCAGAGAGATTAGAGGTCAGATTACGCTGTTTTAAGGTATGCCTGAGATAACTTTGACTTTATCCGAACTATCACCGTCAAGCGCTACTGGTTGTTCTCCCTTAAGGAGGAAATCCTTTGCCCACTCATAAACTGCATCCTTAATGCTTGCTACTTTTAATTATTAATTTAATTTACGTTGAAGGACTCTGTCGAGAGCTTTCTTGCAATCAAGAAAAATAGCGTTCACTTGCTTTTTACTCTCAATAGATTTTAAGATGTCGTGAACCTATAATGTAAGTTGGGTTTCGCATGAATAGGTCTTTCGAAAGCAATGATGTTCCTACTGAAGAAATGATTGCTATTTGAGAACTTCTAAGTGAGCTAACAATGATATTCTTAAAAATATAGCTAGATCCACAGATTAATTTCCTTGACCTCTAATTTTGCCCGTAAATCTACAAAAATAGATCATTCATCCAACGGTACTCCAGCAAGTCCAATTTTAAATACGTAGACCGTTCCCCCAAACATATTCCAAGTATCATAAACAAATCTCCATACTTGACCTATGTATATAGTGGAAATAACACTGAGTATCTTCGAAACACCTTGCTGAGCCGGATCTGATTACAGACCAGGATTAAGGAGTCTCTTTTTAATTAGGCAACCACATTTACCATTTGGTTGCATAAGTTAGACCATGTAAAACCATCAAGTTGCTCTTATGTAGCCTTTCGCCAAAATTCAAATGGTTTAACGTCGAAATGGTATTTGAGAGAATGAATTCATTCGTTGGGCGAACTAAAAGAGAGCCCTTATATTTTATTATTCACTTGGCGGAATTAGCAAGTTTGGGAAACAGAATTATTTAAATACGGGTGCTTGTTTCAGAAAGTGACTTAAAGGCCGTAGCGACGACCAAAAGGCCACATCTGGCCTGAAAGTTGCCCCATCCCACCCACTGAAGGTTCCCCACCTCTCGTCTATACCGTTCGGGTTGGTTTCCGTTGAAACACACACAAAGTACATTTTTTCATCTTTGCACGCTTTTGCATCTTTCATTTACAATAAAGTTCAAAGTAATGGCCCTATGAAATCGAGAAAATTAAGGTAAGAAGAGAAATTGATTAAAATTCTTATCTTATATCTTATAAAGACTTAAAAAAACCAACGTTTCATGACTTCGACAGCTTACATGATTCACAAATCATCAGTAACATAGCATATTCCCAAAACTGACACTGGGAATGATCATGATTTAATAGGTCTCATAGCTTTTGTGTAACAGTATCTTAGCAACAACTAAGTCTCCGAAAAAGTCAATAAAACACACAAAGCTATTTGAAAATTAGGAAAGACTCCGATCAAATTTCTGGTAAGGATACATTGCAAAACCCGAAGAGGATTTATTTTTTGTTCAAGAAAATCTTTTATTGATTCCATTTCTTCAATTAAATTCACTGCACATTATTCCTATCTTGTCTTGAGTTACCCGTAAATGTCTTCTTTTCACTAAATATTTGGCAGTATTTAGTTTCACAGCATAATCGTTCCTAGATAAGTAGTATCACACAGAAATAATGACAACAAATAATGTTCTTGTAATGATAGTAATGTTTGAGTACGCTTCTGTTGCCGCCCCTAAGATGCCGCCACCCCTTGCATCCATAGGACTGCATTCTGCATGAAGTATTTCAAAATATTAACATTCGAAATTGTAATAGTTTCAATGAAATACACGAAAATAAAGAAAAAGTTTTGTTTAAAAAAGCCGCTCCCAGGATGGATAAATGCGATTTTTGAAGTCGGACTGATGTATTTTCCAACGAGAAAGATCTTTTTCCTAACAAAAAGCACCGAAAAAAAAATTTCTTAATTGCGTCCGTGAAAGGTAAAGTCTGACTGGTTACGATATAAAATATTTTTCGTGCTGAAGGAAGGAAAATCTTCAATTCGAAAATGTGTTTGAACGCGACCTGCAGATTAAAATAGTAAATAGTGGGATCCAGTACTTCTACAAATTTCGAGTGGATATTTGTCGCTGTATGTGCGTTGTTATTCGAAAATATTATTTGAAGAAAAAAAATTTTAATCATTTCAATTTGAGACACACACAGGGCTTATTTCCATTCCATTAAGCATAAAATTAAACCAAGAGGCAAAAGAGAAGAGTATCGCAAAGAAAATAATGAGAAATAGATTAAATTATAACAAAACGGATAGCAAGGAACAAAACATTTGCCATGCCTCAAGAAATTAAGCGGCTTGGCGCTGTTTTCGACAATGTTTCGAACATTCTGGAGAAAAACAAGCATCTTTCCTTGTATCATTTCGTACGTATCGCGGAGGACATAATCCTCCTATAGAGAGGGAAGACCTTTAAAAAGATAATTGTCTGAAGTCTCTGTGAAGAGAGAACGTCACATTTTAATTATTTCTGCTCAGCTCTTTCAGCTCCCTCCACTTATCTCGTCGCACTGCTTAAACTGGCGTCTTTGCGCTCGAATCCTTGGGAATAAATGTCAATATTTCGCACATGCACCCCCAGGAGTGGACAGAAAGGAGCAGAAAATTTAGATAATAATAGCTAAGGATTGCTAAGGATACTTATCTAAATTAAAATTACTCTGTATAGTATTCATAGTTCATACAGTATATTTAATAGTTTATAATTTTATTATAGTATTTATGAATGTGACGTTGTCACCGGACAATTGATCACTTAGGACGAGATTTTCGTGAATAAACAAATAATGCTAGTACAGGATCAGTTAGCTATTAACGTAAGACGGACACTAAGTTATTCATTTTTGTATAGAGAAGAAAACATTACTATCAGAGATGTATGCAATTCACGATATGTGTAAATATTCCTCATAAAGATATATGAATAGCATGAAACGGGCTATTTAAATTACACTGTTAGCTGGTACACTTAACACAGAATTAATTACGGCTTAAATGCCTTGAACTGTTCATTCCTCACTAAATACGTCTTGTATTACCATAGTAACCGCCTTACTACCCTCGCTTCGCTCACGCCTCTAATTAATTAGCATTTACGATAACGAATAGTATTTTACACAACTTAACATTGATACCTTCTATGCATTTTTCACCCTACATTCTCTTAATTGCACCGCTTTCGATGGGTACGCTTTCGATGGGTTCATATAAATAATTTCTTTAAAACACTCTAATTTGGGATACCATCATCTCTAAAATAATTTCTCAAAAGAATTAAAGCATGCAAATGACCGATATGAACCGCATAGGCATTTTATGGTAGATGATGTGGATAATCAGGAGTCCAACGGGAGACTTTGGGTGAGCGGAAAGTAGAATATTCTCACGAGAGTGGCGGCAGTTAATGATATGCTAAGTTTCTAGTTGATACAGATTCTGGTAATGAACAAACTGACAGAGGCAATAAAATGTCAAATGACGTTGTAACAATTGTTTTTCATGTCCTCTTCCACACATTGAGCGGCTTTCAGGTATAGGTTAAACTATCTGAAGAATTTGTACCCATCAAATATATAAATTATAATCTGCGGCTTAAATTAAACGCATGCACTTAGCCAAAGTGAACTGTATGAATTACTTAAATAATAACAAGCTGAATTACATGATATACATATATAAATTATATACATAATAAATACAAAGATAATTAAATTCTACATAGTTAACATCGACCTTAAAAATAAAACAGGATATTTTGAACATGTGTGAACGTACGAGTATATATAATTAAATGCAGAATAGAATCGACCACCGATGGCACGTTAATAATAATAATAATAATAACAACAACAACAACAATAATAATAATGATGATGATGATGATAATTTTTCTTCTTCTGCCTCTGATGACGCCTTCTTTATTGGTAACATACGCACAGGGAGTATCGTATTTTTTATAATTTTTGCTGCCGTTTATGTTAATATAATTAGATGTGGTTCACATGTCCCTCCTTCGCGGTAGGCACGTTATTTGTCTTTGTTATTTCTTATGTTTGTTTTTAGTATATTTTCTACGTAGAATTTCAAGTAGTCTAAACAATGTTGGCGCAGTGTTAAAATTTTAAAGCTAAATTCTACGTATCATTTTCGGAATTATTAGAATAGCTTCGATAAAAAAATAAAATTATAAATTACATTATAAATTATTTCAGTATAAGACTGACCTTAAATTGATGTTTCCGTAATTTATATTAATGATTTTCACTGCACGAAAGAGATGAGTACTGAGTTTGAAAATTGGAAAATGCTGAATAAACAAACTACATTAAAACCCATTAAAAGTATAAAAAAGAGACAATAAGTGAGATGAAATGAACGAAAAATAAATTAATTAACATTCGGAAACGTTCTATGAGCACGAGTGGTGATGAATTCATTTGCATTAGTTAAACGGGAAATGTTAACCCGAACGCAGTGGAGAACGGGACGATATGAAAGGAAGCAAAGGGAAAATGTCAAAGAGGAGAACGGAAAGAGTAAATAAAGAAATCTCATCGGCGGAAATTTCAAAGTCCTCCACCGAAACAAACAAAACGAGACTCTGGTGAAGTTTTCAGTTCAGAAATCCGAAGTGGAAAATTGTAATGTGCGTCCGTCTAAGATGAATTTATCGAGTCCTGTAAACAAAGGGACTCTGTTTGGATCTGTTTGTCCGAAGGAGATTTCCCATCTCCATTATTTAGAGAGGGAATTGTGGCTGCAAACAAGTGCTTGCTTCGCAGATCCTTGCTTCATCTGAAAATCCCTTTCTTTCTGCATAAATAGACGTACGACCTTTAATCTGTTCCAGAAACTGGCATCTCGGACACGAATTTCTCCTCATTCCGCTATCAGAATAGAAACCGAGATGCGTGTGAGTAAAGTTAACGCAAATAGAATGTATTATATGAGGGGTAAAAGTGAAAAAGCAGGAGAGATAGAGCCAAAGATGAATAATTATATAATAATTTAGCCATTTTATTCCACCTTAGGCAGACCCCATCTGGAATATGCGACGAGTATATGGGATCCAGCGGATTAATTAAGCGGACTTATGAAAATATTGTGAACAAAAAATTTACTGATGGCTCAATTAATATGTATTTATCTATTCATCACTAATCATCAGAAGTGGAAGGTCCTTTCTGAAATGGAAGAATGTGTTTTATATAAAATTCTAGAGAATCGTTTTTTTGAATTGATGTCAGTTCAAAAATTCTCCAATTCCGATATCTATTTCGGTACCCAGAAAATTTCCGATGTTTCCGATTTCGATTAATCATCCCATCACTGATTCCTCCAACTTAGAAAGCAATAGTTTTGAGGGAGTTATGCGTTTTAACCAATTAAAAGCAAATTTCCCTTTTTCGAACGCATATTTATAAGGCTTTAAACTGTTAGATTCATAAATAAATTATAATCCTTTTACTCAACTATTATTTATCTCGTATTATAACTATAATATACAAATAGACGCAAAACTTGCACAAATTTTGACGCAAGAGGACCTCAAATGTGCATAATTTCAGAGTGACTCATTGTGACTCTCGTGATCGACTCCAGAATCAACCTGGGAGCGAATATTGATGGGCGTGTAGGTGAATTATCTTCAGAAATCATCAGCTGATAAGAAAAAGAGATCAAACTTGCTCTAAATATTTCAATAAACATTATAACTAATTATTATTTTTAAATTAAAAGATTATTAAGATATTACGAGTAATCTTAAACCCGTACAACACCGTAGTAATGACTGGAAAAGATGTGAGCAATCATTACTTTTGAAATAGACATCATGTTTCAATTCCGACCCTTAACGGGTTAACTTTCCACATCAGTAAACCGATGCATGTGACCTCTCTTCATCTTTTGGTGCTTCCTTTCTACTCTACCCCATATTTAAACTCATTTGTCGCCGTTTTTTATGCTAGTTGGATACATAAATATCGCTTAAGAAATTTATTTTTCAGGATAAGCAAGTCATTTGCCCCATATTTTTAATGCTTTCTTTCTCGTCTTTTTAAAATCACCCATACATCTTTCCACACATCCTCTTTCATTCTTATACATTTAATCAAATATTTCACTTCAGTATCCGATATTTACAATCTTCTTCAGTAAAATTGCCTTCGTCTTTATAACTCGTAATAGCAAAGGTTTTATAAATTATTTAATAGACAGGAAAATGGAAAAACAATCTTATATCAAAGGGTGTATGTATGTTTGTCCGCCTAAAACACGAGAACCATAACACGTACGACTTTAAAGGTTTATAAATGTTTTCCCAGATTAGAAAATAAGCCATATTTTATTCGCCAACTTTCCCAGGTTCGACTCCAGACGATTAGAACTGTTTCCATAATGTAAAGCTACTTTTGTCGCTTGCAGGTTTTCTTTCATTTGCAAAATTATATTAGAAAGAATAACCGTACGAAATCGAGCCTAGCACCAAAAAAGGCAGATTGAATGAAAATTCTTATTTTGGCCGTGGAACATTGATTTCGGTACGAAATTGCGAGAATTTTGATAAAATGACGAACATTTTGTGATATTTTGTGGTAGTAAACAACCGGTCCCCCTGACGACTAATTCCATAGTTGAATCCGATTTCATGCATTTGAGTTCACTTTTATCGTTTGCAGGGTTTGTTTCTTTTGCAAAATTAAATAAGAAAGAATAGTCACACGAAATCGAGAAGAGCACCAAAAGAAGGGAAATTGAATAAATATTCTTATTTTGTCGTCAAATATTGTATTCTGTTCAAATTTGCGTGAATTTTGATCGAATAAACGAAACTTATAAAAATTTAGGATTGTAAACAAACTGTCCACGTGACGTATAATTCCATTGTTGAATCCGAGCTCATGCACTTTCACATTTTCATACGAGATCATCTTATTTCAACGGATTCTTTTAAATAATTTTCACCTTTCTCGTCACCTCTCCGTTTACTTTTCGGGCTTCTTTTCTCACTGACAACGAACGAGAAGGTTAAATGCGAACATCACCAGTTATAAAATGAACGACTATTCAGCGAACTATCAATTAATTGAGACAATGGAAGTTTAAATGGACTTCAATTGATCAATGCAACGTAATCATCTCTATGTTATACAACGTAAATAACTCTACGTTTACATGATACAGTCAAGCAATGTAAATTTAGTTATTTTAAGGTGTGATTACAATTGTATCACTGTTTCTTTTATATATCTTTAGCTTAAAATGTTTTGTTTATTTTAATATTTTCTATTTTTACCTTTTTAACAGTTTTTGTTCATTAACTTTTGCTCCGTATTTTTTTGAGTTTTCACGTCTTTCCCTCTATCCGCGAAGATTTTTGCAGCAACATGAGCTTTTACCTCTGGCAAAATTTCAGTCTCAAAAATTTTTCATGCTTAAAAATGACTAAAAAGCCCCCACGCCCAATTATTTCCTTTTTTCCATTAATTTCTGTAAATTTTACAGCTATATCAAAAGTTAATTGAAAGATAGGCTAAAATGAGCTTAACCTCTCCAGAAATGAAACTAATAATCACATTTTAAATATTGCCTTAGGTTGCTGTCGTTGGCTATATGCACTTCATGTGGAATTGGGCAAAATTTGATGGAGCTACTGAAAGATATTCATTCAGATGAAAGAATTTTTGGTTCCATCATAACACTGAGCGATATCCACTTAACTATAAAATATTGAACCTCATTTCGCACGAAAAACTTTATGGGTGACAGTGGCGCCACAGTTCGTGAACGGCCATTTACTGCACTCGCCCATAATCAGCTAAACGCACGCATACTATAATGTGAAATGGGATTCGCTTACCTTATCTCCGATAGCAGTGCCATCTGAATCGTTGACCCTCACGTCCAGTGACCCAGAAAGGACGGCGTACCAGCTCGTGCCCCTGTCCCCCTGGCGGAACACTGGAAAAACACAATTAGTTAGATGTGGGAATTTATTTGTCCACAAAACGCAGCTGCTTAAATATATCGCCTCTGTCGAGTCCAAATTATCCGCGTATTAGAAACGTTGAAGAGAAACGCCAAATTTCCTGCGAAATATCGCTCTACACTCGGAGCTCCGAGGATAATTTTTCTCGCGAAAATTGGCCGGAATCCAATGGAGCACATCCCTTGGGAAACGGAAACATTTATCTTTAAAAGGACGATAGATGGAAGTTTTCCTAGCTTCGAATAAGCACTGAGCTCTGAAGATCTAAAGTATGTATTGCTTTCCACTTGGAAGCTGAGGTCAAATTCACTGTCAAAATATTCTAAAAATAACAACCATAGAGGGATTCTGCTGATTGAATTGAGTTCATCTCTTAGGAACCTCGGAATCTGTATGGACCGCTCTCTCGCTTGGGTCCAATGCGCCGGGCCGCAGTGAGGGCGGGACGCCATTGCACGTGCCCAGGGCGCAAATTAAGTGAGGGCCCTAATTCCATGGAGGACGCAAAATGGATGCCGTAACTCGTCGAAATCAAATCGAAACTGTGGGATGATGTACTCGTCTTGGGAAATCTAAACACTAAAGACCAATTTTTAATTTGCAGTTGAAGCTACTTAAGTCGTTAACTATTGGTTAATGGTTGAAGCAAGAGTAAGTGCAATCTATGTCTCTGTATATATTGAGGAGTCGCGAAACGACTGTGCCTGAAGATGCTAGCGAAACATGTCGCATCAATAAAATCTGTGGAAGTGTACGATAGATATATTTTCCAATACAATCTATGTATTTATATGTATATATGTAATATCTAATCGCCAACTATGTACTTATATTTGTATATACTTGTATATAAATGTGTTTCGTGTATTGTTGATGTATATATAATTATATATGGATGTGTAATCACGTAAAGTTTGAAATAGACATCATGTTTCAATTCCGACCCTTAACGGGTTAACTTTCCACATCAGTAAACCGATGCATGTGACCTCTCTTCATCTTTTGGTGNGATATATTTTCCAATACAATCTATGTATTTATATGTATATATGTAATATCTAATCGCCAACTATGTACTTATATTTGTATATACTTGTATATAAATGTGTTTCGTGTATTGTTGATGTATATATAATTATATATGGATGTGTAATCACGTAAAGTTGATTCCTTTAATTACTGATTTGTAAAATTCATTGACATTCTATGTATCTATTATGTGTATTTTTGTTCTTGTAATATTCTATCGGACTTTTTATCCTTTTTATCTACCGGTAGGTTTGCGCAGGTTTTTCACACCCCCTTCCTGGTGGGTGTTTCCCTGCAGTGGTTGATTTATTCCTAAGGAACTCTTACGTTTTTTATTCCCACAATTCTTCTAATTGTCTCTTTAATTAATATCTCTATAAAATATGACGACGGATTAGGTGGACTTCTAGTCTCACTCTCGCTTAACAAAAACGATGATTATCATTATTTTGATTTTTCTCACTTTTCGTGGCCCATTGCCAGTATTTTGATGGGTAATCACCAAGTCAAATACCTTTCAGGAACTTTCTTACTGCGTTTACTTACTATGTTCTTTTTAGTACCACTGCCCTTTGAATAAAGCGTGAATGTTCTTCTTAACAATCAATTTTTCCAGGTGTTTATAAAAATTTTGAGTTGTAATTTCAATAACTGACACGACTATTAGCATTATTACGACTGTTTCTTGTTTCCAGAGTCTCTTTATTTCCTGCACAAATGGAGTGTATTTGGAATTTTTTTTTCTTCTTCATTTTGGATATTGGCGTCGTTGGTGATGTCAATCAGGTACGTTTTATTTGTTTTTTTTATCGATAAGGGTTAGGTCGGATCTGTTGTGGATAACTGTTTTGTCAGTATCTGTTATTCGGCCCCAGTAGTGTTTGTAGTCATTGTTTTCTAGTATATTTTCAGCTTCGTGCATAAAATAAGATATGCGTATTTCCATCAAGTTGCATATAAATGCAAGCTCCTAATGTATTATTTTTGCTGCTATGTTGTGTCCCTCTGTGCTGTGCTTCTGTAGATATGTAAACTGCCATATACTATTATTTTTATTATTGTTATTTTATTAATATGATTGTTATTATCATTATTATTATAAGTATAATAGCTCAATCGCAGTGAGAAATTCGAATAAAAATTATCAATCGATTTCCTAAAAAAAAAAGAACACTTCGTAATTTCCATAGCAGATTTTTATACTGACTAGTTTCGTCAACGAATTGACATCTTCAGGATCAGTGAATTAGGAAATCATTATTTCATTCCTTCTTTTATTCTATTTCCACTGAACTTGTATAAAATCCGTATATACCGTAACTTATATCATGTTATATTTTCGTATCTATACTATATTTTGATAAGGGTTATAATGGAAGATGGGACTTTCTAGTCCCAATAAAGACGATTGTATGCATGTATTACGAAGTGTTATTTCTTTTCGATGTGTATTGAGTTCCACGAAGTCACTTTTGGACATTATAATTCTATTAAATGTTTGGTCTTAGAGGAAAACTGGGTGTTTAAAGGCAATAATACAGTGCGGGATATAAGAATAAGGTTCATAGAAACCTTTTTAAGAAGTGTCCTTTTCTGTGTAACTGCGTAACATAGGCTGTAACTGTAGCAAAGATAAGGGGCTATAAATTTAAAGGAAGAATTATGTAAATAAAATGTGTTGATAGGATAAAAAATGAAGAATTAAGAGAATTCAGCGAAAAACATTAATGAAAAGAATGGAAATCGGGCTCACAATAGTCTGTAATCCTTTGAAGGAATTATGGAACTGAGAAATTATGGAGGAAGATCTACATTGGATTATATCAGATAGGCGATGGTGAGCGTTAAGCTTCGGAGTTATGAGGGAGGGAAGCTACTGGTTGGGAGGAGGATGCTTTGGAGAGCAGCAAGAATCAATCTTCGGATTCATAACCCTTGATGGTGATGAGCCTAGGCTTATTCTCACATGAAATGGGAAATAGTCTGTTCCGATGCGAAAGTTACCGCTGTATAAGAGTGAGAATTTACCAGAGTAAACGAAGAAACTATCAGACATTATCTTGTGAATGAATAAATTTTATAATTTCAGTGATAGTTCGGAAAAATCAGCATTTATTCATTAAAAATTCCTTTTTAAAACTACAACCTTATCTTGCATTGAACAACCCCAGGGCGCCAAAATGTATTCCAGACGCAATTTCCTTCTCTCGGGGCGAGCTGAGTAATCACTGCGGCTCCATCCACATCACTCTTAAAGATAATCTTCCCTTCAAATTATAATGTGAAGATTTGGAAACGTATTTTACCCTTCCAATTAGATACTTTCGTAAAAGCTTAGATTCTATCAAGTCATGACATGAGTGATGACCTCTTAATTTCATTTCCAAATCCAATTGAATTTTAGACGGTGTCACCAACTATACCATAATTTTATCTTAAACGACTGTCTTTGGTCATATTACCCCACTTCTAGAGCAGAAACTGCTGTGGATTTTCATTTCCATTATAGTAATTGTGATACAAGAGCCATAATAGTCCGTAGGCAACTTAATAGACAAAAATATACTGAACTCAAAGCTGATAATAATAGCAATAATAATTTATTTCGTCACAATTACNTCTTTTCTATGTGTATTGAGTTCCAAGAAGTCACGTTTGGACATCATAATTCTATTAAATATTTGGTCTTAGAGGAAAACTGGGTGTTTAAAGGCAATAATACAGTGCGGGATATAAGAATAAGGTTCATAGAAACCTTTTTAAGAAGTGTCCTTTTCTGTGTAACTGCGTAACATAGGCTGTAACTGTAGCAAAGATAAGGGGCTATAAATTTAAAGGAAGAATTATGTAAATAAAATGTGTTGATAGGATAAAAAATGAAGAATTAAGAGAATTCAGCGAAAAACATTAATGAAAAGAATGGAAATCGGGCTCACAATAGTCTGTAATCCTTTGAAGGAATTATGGAACTGAGAAATTATGGAGGAAGATCTACATTGGATTATATCAGATAGGCGATGGTGAGCGTTAAGCTTCGGAGTTATGAGGGAGGGAAGCTACTGGTTGGGAGGAGGATGCTTTGGAGAGCAGCAAGAATCAATCTTCGGATTCATAACCCTTGATGGTGATGAGCCTAGGCTTATTCTCACATGAAATGGGAAATAGTCTGTTCCGATGCGAAAGTTACCGCTGTATAAGAGTGAGAATTTACCAGAGTAAACGAAGAAACTATCAGACATTATCTTGTGAATGAATAAATTTTATAATTTCAGTGATAGTTCGGAAAAATCAGCATTTATTCATTAAAAATTCCTTTTTAAAACTACAACCTTATCTTGCATTGAACAACCCCAGGGCGCCAAAATGTATTCCAGACGCAATTTCCTTCTCTCGGGGCGAGCTGAGTAATCACTGCGGCTCCATCCACATCACTCTTAAAGATAATCTTCCCTTCAAATTATAATGTGAAGATTTGGAAACGTATTTTACCCTTCCAATTAGATACTTTCGTAAAAGCTTAGATTCTATCAAGTCATGACATGAGTGATGACCTCTTAATTTCATTTCCAAATCCAATTGAATTTTAGACGGTGTCACCAACTATACCATAATTTTATCTTAAACGACTGTCTTTGGTCATATTACCCCACTTCTAGAGCAGAAACTGCTGTGGATTTTCATTTCCATTATAGTAATTGTGATACAAGAGCCATAATAGTCCGTAGGCAACTTAATAGACAAAAATATACTGAACTCAAAGCTGATAATAATAGCAATAATAATTTATTTCGTCACAATTACATTAACGACCACAGAGCATTTCTGCATTGAATTGGTGACTTGTCGAACGAAATTTAGAAAACAAAAACGAATGAAAATTCACAAATTGACTCATTTTTCTCTTTGTTACATTGAAGTATTAAATTTTTGGGTGAATTACATTACAAAATTTTCATTGTATATGCAAATAACAACGATACACGATCGCGATACATGGATGCCCGGTTAGCCACGTGGGCATCGCATCCGACTTTGGTGAAAGCGGTCCCCGGTTCGAGTGCCGGTGGGAGCGCCCATGTGCGAAATGTTTCCGCGACAATTGAGCGCGTCTCACAACTAAAATTAACCTAAAAATTATGTCATATTAACTTTTGGCAATCTGACAGATAGCATTATTTGTATAATACTGTTATAGTTAGATATCTCTTTGTTCAACCACAGATAACGCAGTATTTCGTTTAAATTTCGTCGGTGGTATTATCGTATGTTTATTCTTCAATATTTATGACATACATTCTTTTTTCGTGAACTTTAAGACCCTTAAATCAACTTTATACTATTTTAAGATTCTACATTGTACACTGACGTTATTCATATTAAACAACATGTGTATTAACAAAGTCCTAGACCAGTTGAGCACCAGCCCTCAGTTGTCACGTGCTCAATTGTCACAGGCGTTCAGTTGTCCGGCCACGGTGCGAAATGACCTTAGCTACCGAAGAACTTTTAACACTAATACTAATACGCAATGTTTCATCGCCAATAATAGTTGAAAGTCGCATAATGCGAATTTGCATGTAACGTCAGTTGTTCCTTTCCTCCAAAGCATCCCTCAATGTCAACCGAGTTATAGATACGGTCGTATATGTGTATGTATCCCTGAAGTACTGGTTTTTCCTGATAGCTAAACACGGCTACCATAGTTACCTCTGACGCAAGTCCCCACAGTACATCACTCTACGAAGCAATCCCTTAGTTCACCACCATTTCGTCAGCAGCAACCCTCACTCGTCTATAAAAATTCCAGTCATTCCGTTCGAAAACGTCTTATGAATTTTAGAGATGGGATCACAGTCTCAGGAATTCGAATTGTTTCGTTCTGAAACACCGGCATTTAATGTCCTTGATTTGATTCCAGACGCGAACTTCATATTCTCACTCTTCGACGTTCGACTCTTAATCGTTTTTCCAATGACGATCTCACCAAATAACTTCAATGTCATACTTGAGCATCAATTTAAGATTTTACGCCCCTTGAATTTGTAAATGCATTGCAGGTGTTTCATTCAATGCATGAAATAATACATCTTACATCAATTCGAATAACACTATATTCTTGTGCGCTATTTTTTTCGCTGGCTCATATTGAGACCTAAATTTACTGTGAAGATTTATCCAAACCAATGTATAGCAACTGCTCTTTTTGCTATTCTCAATCTGCCAGTAATGCTCGTCATTCATTTGGCTGGTTGGACCCTCAACCCTTCTACCATATAATCAGCTACCAATGAAGCAAGGAATATGTCTTAATGAAGAGACGATGAGGCCTGTTATACAAGATGAGTTTGAAGCATTTTGCCCTTGCTTCCCGCATGGAACCAGAATTATATTATTAGAAACGCCCCGAATACTTTAAATTTCCGTGTACATAACGGATTCACGAATTTCAATAAAAGACAAAAAAGAAGAAGCCATGATAAAAAAATCACTAGTAGCTCACTATCTTTTCTCATCATAACAGCCAGGAGCAAATCTGAGACAAAAATAAATGTGATACTCACATTTCTCTATCCTTTTCCAAGATAAATAAAACTACAAATATTCCATTGATCAAGATGAGACTGAAAATTTTATGAAGGCAGGGAACAGTAAATAGGCTGAAATACTCATTCGCGAATTTCCACAATCGCGTGATTACCAACAATGTATCCAAGCGATTGTCGAGGGGCTGGTGCAAGAACGGGGGCTTCTGCTTGAAGAGATACCACCTAAATTCGTGGGCCCGTGAAAATGAAATATATAACAGCCGTCCGTGTCGATAAATTGCTTGTGATCGCCCCCTAGGGGATTTTTCACATCGGCCAATGCAGCCCGCTGAATCACATAAATCGCCCGTTTCAAAAAGGTAATCCTTAATATGCGGCTGGTCTGCGGCTGTGTATTTTTCGGTACATCACCCTCGTGAACTTCAAAGGGATTGATGCCGTTTTACTTTTCTAAGGATCGAAGTAAGGGCAAACAATGCTGTCGTAATCAATCATGGTGTAACATAACAAATGGCAAGTGACAGAAGCGATTTAAAGCCATGGCAACATTCAAAACTGTTTTCGGGCCGAAAGCGTTCGACTTTTTCAACCGGGAATGTGATTACTGTATGTGGAACAAGGCTTCTTTTAAAGAAGACGGTAATGGTAGTAGTAGGCATTGGTAATAAAGAAGATGGTAATCCTGTTATTAATAACATGTTCCGTATTAAGCATGCGTGACTTATTAATAGATTTACCCACCAATTGTATCGTATTTGCAGATACTCCTTCAAGCTTGACGAGGCTAATATGTTGAATTTTATATGCATCCCAAATTATTTATAATATTCTTAAATTTAAGGTGTACAATTTAAATGTTACTGCAATTTCTCATCTATTGAATTTAAACAAATTTCTCTAGTATTTTTTTCGATGTGCATTTTAAACTTTATTGTTTGAATATTATTTGTTCTTTTTAATGTTTGAAGTGTAAAATTGTTCATTTTATATTGCTTACAATTTTAATCTACTGTGTTTTCGCGGTTTTGTTTAACCCCCATCTCTGTGGGTGTTCTCCGCAACGTGGGTTTTTTCACTGTCAATCTAAGCTGCAAAGATGTTTCCTCGCACTATCCTTTCTTTTGTTTTTAATCTTTGTATATAAGTAATGAGGTAACATACGAGGTTAGATGGACGAGAGGCTCAACCGGGCCTAGCCTCACTAATAAAGTGTTAATATATCTGTCTAATGGGGTAAGAACAGTCATTAAAGAAAGAGAGACAATGTTAAAGAAAGAACTCTCCCTGCTTGAGGGCTACCAACCGCTTAATGTCTTGACAGTACTCAAGGGTGCCGAAATGATGCTATTAAGGCGATTTAGTGCTCATGAATTCAAAAGCAGTACATATTGATGCTCCATAAAGTATAAAAAAATAGCCTATCAAATACCAACCAACCTAAAATAAAATGAATATGTCCACGCGTGACTATGTAGAACTCAAAACACATTGAAAGAAAGAATACTCAGCTTTTTCCACACCTACCGACCGAAATTGTCAAAGTGGAAAGGCACAGAGAAATTTATTTTTAACTGGCACCAGAACCCTGTCAATAACCCCCTGCATTAAAAACACGATTTTTTAGTTATATTATAGTTATATATAGTTATATCAGATTCTGAAATAACGAATTTTAGAACGGTATGCAAAGAATTGAATAGTAGTAGCAATTTTTGAAAGTGCTTCGACAACTAAGGTCATTTCGCACGTGAGCTCCCACCGGGAATCGAACCCGGGACCGCTTTCACCAAAGTCGAACGCGTTGCCCACTTGGCTATCTGGGAGCTATGCACAGAATTGAATTTTGATGTGTTTGCAATGAAATCATCCAATCGAGTACTTATCAAAGAGAATATAATTAGAAACCCATTATTTAATTAGAAGCACACGGTCCATAAATAAGAAGTATGTGTCACGATCGAATATTAAACGGTACCTACGCCAAAAGAATCCACACGCAATGACCAAAGGCTGCAGCACTAGATTGGAGGGTATGGTCATTAGAAGTAGCTAAATGAATGCCTTTAGACATGGTTGAACCCTTATCACTTCCACTATTAGCGACGAAAAGCGTTTGAAAGGGAATGAGGCTTACTAGGCAAGATGCGGTGTAACGTAGTTTGCCCTTGCTTTCATCACTGAGCCAGAATCGGGGTTACCAGATCTTTCGAGATTAATATAGGACAGGAACGGTGAACCTTTTGTGGCTAGTTGCCCAATTTGATTAAGATAAAGGATTTGCATACCAACATAGCGCCAAGTTGAGATGCTGTTATTATCTATTTTATCACGTCGGCGATGGGATTAATAGGTAACGTAAAATAAGATAACGTAAAAAAATCATTAATTACCATAACTAATTATCAGAATCTACATTTATTTACTCTGGGGCTTCATTTCTTTAGGTAATATAGAACGGGAGTTCCATCAATGTTCCGCGTGCCAGAAATATTCTCTTGCGTGCCATGGCTCGTCATCCCTGACACAGGTTAAAAGAGATGGAAGAGTAGGACACATATGACACAAGTGTTGAAGAATCAGTGATTAGAGGTGTATACGCACTACGTTTGACATAATTCGTATTTCGTATAGAATTATGCATACATAAAAACAAAATAATTCATTCTACAATTCACAGTAAAGGACGATTTAAAGTAAGTATTACTAACACATGATTGATGTACAACAAATTTTGGATTTATTTTCAGATAATATAATGCCGTTTCGCATGAATAATGAATTCTTCGCTTTATAATAGTAACGTTAAATTATCTTAAGTATTTCTCATTGGTTTAGCTCAATTCTGGATTCAAAAATATATTTTGCATAGTCCAAAGAATCCCGGACAAGAATCATAATAATTTTCGGACGTTCCCGGGGATTCTTGTAGTAAAACCCGGAAATTGTAGACAGAATACTGAAGTGTAACTAAAATCATCTCTGAAATCATACTAAAGTCATATTAAAGTCATACTAAAGTATTACCAAAGTCATTTCAAGTGTTATG
Organism: Ladona fulva; assembly: GCA_000376725.2. NCBI lineage: Eukaryota > Metazoa > Arthropoda > Insecta > Odonata > Libellulidae > Ladona > Ladona fulva. Next base: position 2,395,233 of record KZ308133.1, on the reverse strand, counting down.
AAATTATAATAAAGGATTAACAAATGCTAAAGGAAAGTGCCCTAGTAATTCAAGCGCAATGCGCCAATGGATAACTTTTCAAAGCATCCAATAAAATTGGCGAAGATTATTCAGCATCACCCATATCTTAGAAGTTTCTTAAGTCCACAACCATGAAAAAGAGTGAGGCAAAAATAAATGAAAGTTACATCTTTCATCCCACCTTAGGAAAAATTAAAAATTATCCATCCTTTATGGTATGGTAACACGAGCGTGGGTGTAGTTGAGATTGGAAAGTAAATGAAGCAGATAGAAAAACAAAGGCGGAAGTGCCGGAGTAGATGGGAATTTTGAAGGAAGTAAACGAGGGTTGAAGCAAGGGTTAAGACAAAGCGGGAGACAAAGGCAAAAGTTATTGGCTGAAATAAAGGGCGGGATAAGGTATCAAGAAGTAAAGGTTAAGTAGATAATGTAAGGGCTCATGGTGCTGCCAAAGGGGTAAAGGAGTCTTGTATGTATGTACGATCATGTATTTGACGAGCCCAACCATCCTTCAAGTCCACCTCTTTGTTTTCGTCGCAAATCAATGTACGGAAGCCTTGCCAAGTTTGCTTACACCTCGCCCGAGAATTTAATTGGAAATTTCATTATGTACTCATTCCGCGAGAACTTCCCCGAGGATCAGGTGCTAATCTTCGGAATTCCTACCTTTCATTTTGGGTGGCATCGATTGTGAAACTAAGTGACGCGCCCGAGATAGGGTGTCAAAGGTCCTTTGGGAAGGCGGAGGGAACACTCTGGTGGCAAATCGGTAAACTAATGAGCACCCGCCAAAGGTATGCTAATGCGGAGACACCCCCGTAAATAATCATGCAAAACAACCCCTTCAGCAGTGGTCTCTCCCAGAATTTTATACTTTTATGAAGAAAGTGTAAAGTTGATCATAAACGTTCACCCAAAATTCGATACACAAATTCTGTGGAGCTTTTAAACTAGGTTCACCATAGAATTAAATACTTTGGGTTCAACTTTGTGGTAGGTTCCCATTACAAAGAGTAACGAAAAAAAAAACACTTGTACCTTTGCCACAATGTTTTATCCTGATGATAACTGAGAGGGTCTAAACCATGATCCTGGAAAAAAATATTGTGGTAAAGCTATATCTGTTCTTTTTTCGTTATTCTTTATAGGTTCACTATCGTAAATTATACCAGATACCTTTCCTGCGTAGAATATAGACGGCTTTTTCCGTACTCAGCGGTCACCAGTTCGTTCCCAGAGAAATGTTAGTAACTTATAAAAAGATCGCTTTTATCGCTAGTTTTTTTGTTACTATGGCAATGTTAACAAAAAAAAAAGAATCATAGGTCGAGAAAATTACCGAGAAAAACGAAATTAAAAAGGATTATTCATTCCCTCCGTTTATTTAAGATTTAGGGTCTTAAACTCCCATTCTTTGATAAATACATTGACTTTTAGTAAAAATTTATCCCTATCGTAAGTCGATGTCCGGTGATCAAAGGCTTTTTTTAAATATCGATTTAAAAGTTACTCTTTTGTCATTTTTTCATTCGCATAATAATGATAATAAAGAAATTACATAATAAAAGTTTGAATTCAGTACATCAAATATAAGAAATGTTAACACAGGTTTTTGTTTTAAAGAAATGTGCCATAACCCAATAGGGTACTCACAAATCATACCACTTTTGTCGGCAGGTGNTCTTTCCCCCCTCTCTCTGACCAAGCCCGGAATCAGTCGGTATGCAAGTGTGGTAGACGCTTCACGGTGTATACGAAAAAGGAGTGTCCTGATGCTGTTCACGGCTAAAACGACTTTTTCACGTTGATTTAAATCTCCCAGAAAAATCACCTCTTCATCGGGATATACGTTCGGAAAAAATGAGGAAATTCATGCGAAGAAATGACTCGATAAATATGAGGTTAGGGATGCAGTCTTTTCCAATCATTGTCACCGAAGGCATTGAAAAAAGAAATGTTTCCAACATATCCTGGTTTAGATTTTCCGTTTAGTTTTACCGGACAAAGTTAAATATTCACTGTGTGCTTTTTGTTATACATATTAGATTTAGTTATCGAAAGAGGCAAAAATTAAACTAGAAAAGTAAAAATTAATATTCAAAAATGATTTAGACGTATACGTCAATGGTCGACGAAAGGTGTGCATTACGTCATGAAAATGGAACGAAAATTTTATTTTACGACGGCAGTTCATGACTGTATGTAGCATTAATTTTGACTCTTCCTGCTTCTTACATGAACAATTACATGTTGAATATGTACGAGTGGGAAGGTAATAGTACATACTTGCTCCAGGGGGAAAAGTGAAGAATATTTTCTACTTTAATCCACATGCAGAGGGAAAGACGAATATTAGTATAAAACTATACTTGAATATTATGGGATATAAGTACTTATTAATTTCATTTCTTTTAATATGGAAATTTTCCAGTTTTGTCCTTGTAATCCTGAATTGGATCAGATATTTTAGTACATTTAAAAACTTTGAAACGAATGTTGCATTCATTGAACTAGTTTTTCATTTAACAGACTGAATATTGAATTTAAATATCATTTTACGCTTAATCATATATTTATTTACTTGGTTTAATGGTTCTGAGAGTAGAATTGGCTGGTATTTGCCACCTTCCTACACATGAGAATCATTTTTTGCAACCAACGGTGGTACTCATTTCTCACTCTTCATTTCCCCGTTGAGAATTAACGGGTACTGTTCCGCTAGTTATTAACATTTACAAGAGCAAACCATCACTTCCTAACCAGGAAATCCTACCTAACACCTAAAACGATTATCCAGGACTCGAACCCTGTACCTTGGGGCTTGATAGCTTGCACTCTAACCACTTTGCCACTGCGGTCGATACTACAGCGACCCTGATGTTTTTCAGTTAGTTACACGTCACCGTAACGGAATGCAAATATTAATTAAGATTTTATTTTTGGTATTAATTATTCATATCCGTTTAATTAAAGTACACGCTTCTAATTGGTTACTGATTCATCCGATATCGGGATAAATTGCCGCGTGCGAAAGCCGTCCTTTAGACCAGTGGTCGCCAACCTATTTTCACCCACCGCCCACCCTATTGCCCACCGATGTAGCAATAACTTAATTCTGCGTTCATGGATATATTTCCGAGAAAAAAGAAAGTATAAAAATAGTAATGCATGATTACAGAATAAAATAATAAAATGCAGCCAAACTTCTTTACGAGAATACAAATGAAAATATAAGAGATATTATCTTCTATATTTTTCGATAATCCTTAAGATTTTCGATATCCTCTTCGATTTGCAAGTACAATATAACAACTACAATACTGTCGAGATTTTTTTTCATAGTTACACTAATGTCTTTCCTCTTAAAAATTCGTCAGGCATGTAATAAAATCTTTTTTCCCCTGAAACATTTTCCATCGCTGCCCTCTCGTAATGCATTTGAATTCCCTTAATTATGAATTTACGCTCATTATCACCCTCGACCTTCGGTTGGCCATCGCTAACCGCCCACCCAAAAATTTAAAACGCTGCCTGGTGGGCGGTAGGGACCACGTTGGCGACCCTTTGGAAGAATTAATTTGTGGTTCCTCGATATACTTTTATGTTTACGGAGTGAAGAAAATGAGACTGCGGTGGATAAGCAAAGTTAATAAATGTTTAAATTGTTTCAAAACGTCACCTCGGTTAATAATAAACGGGGATTCGTTACTACGAGCGATGTTTCCAGCCTACTTCCTCTGGTTGGCTGCTTCGAGTTTATAATCACGCGCGGACTTATTAAAACTTTTTCGTTCTTGCAAATCTTTCGCATTTGAACAGAGAGAAAGAAACATGACTATTTGTGCTGCACGGAATTTCTGAAAGAGTTCCGATATAAACGAGAAACAAAGTTCAACTGTTGCGTGGACTTCAGAAACGTATACTCTCTGGACTAGAAATTAGATTCCTTCCTTATAAACCTTTGGCAAATATTTCCTAACACCTTTCCTTTCAGATTCATAAATTGTTTTCTTGGCGTAGCAATGACGACGACCTTAACTTACTTTGTATTTTTTCCACATTTAATCATATATATTTGAATCTTTTAACATTGTGATGGACAAGGGTATCATCCTGAATTAAGAGGTAGCGGATCCGGTCCCGTAAAAGCCAAATGCGGCGACGTGGGAGTCGATAACCTCACCACGTATCTCCCACTGCGAACGCCGCCGGGCTAAGCCCTAAACCACAAAGGGATGTTGCGCTGGGACTTTAATTTTTATCTTATTTGTAATTAAATGTTTTATTCAAATAATTTTATTCAATTGCACCTACATAGCTCTTCTCGTCATAACACTTCCATTTCCCTTTGTTCCCGGCGGTTTGATCCAGGGGTCAAACCCTTAGGTTTCACCTAGGTACTGGCATTTCACTCAACAGACTTCGTCTAAGAATTTGTTGATAAGTTGGGATGGTTATCATTTCGCCCAATGGATGTTTTGGATGGTACAACATTTCACCAAATGGATGTTTTTCCTTGCGATAAGTATAAAGAATTTTTAATAAGCTTATACTTAATAATACTCGGAAAGCCCCTGAAAGTTTGCGCATGTTTTAGAAATCTCAAAATTCTTCAGCTACTTTTTATCTCCAGAAGTGTCCCTGATTCGACGCTATGTATTTTAGAGAGATCTCTATAAGAAATTAATGGTAAATCATAAATAATTAATGGCAGATACTATTTGCTTTTCAGTAAAGAGTTAAAGAATGACCGTCCATCCAAATATAAACCGAAGACTGTTTTGAAATATTTTTTGGAAATCATTCGTTGAGTGGAATATCGCTTGGGCGTAATACATCTTGGAAAACAGACTCTAGAGCGAAAACGTCTTGGGTGAATAGTCTTGGGTGCTTCTTTGCTCTTAACCCTAGTCTTTAAGGTGAAACAATTTAGGTAAAACCTCCGGACACCTATTCCCCTCCTATTTTCCGTTTTCTCCCAGCTTTTACGCTTAATATATAAAAAAATTGTTGCCTGGGGGGCTGAAATTAAGTATTGTAACCAATAACCTCCTATTTAGATTGTAATGAGAACTAATTGATTCTTATCATAAAAATTATTGCTTGTAAATGTTTTAAGCGGCAAATATTTATTGATAAAAACCTTGAGAATATGGTTCTGAATAAATATTCCTAGACACTTTGAGATGGACGCTTAAGCCAGTCAACCACCCCACTGAGTGCGCGCCTGCTCCCGCTCAACATTAACCAAAAGAAATTTTGCGGGAGAAAATTTTATATTTGGAGGTTTAATAAGAGATGAAGAGGTAAGCATAATCTATTCATCTTATCTATGTTCTAGATCTATATAACATTCTGTAGTGTCAACATTGATTAACACGTTGTACGTCGATGTCCAGTTAACAGGACATCGGTAGAGTAAACAAATGAAGTACTTTGAGTTGCAATTACATAATTATTTATTCTTTTACTCCTCTAATATGTGAGATAAAAATTTCCTGATAGGGTCAAAATTACTGTGGAATAAGTTTATAACATTTAAAGCAGGAATATAACATGGTACTAGCTAAAAGATCATAATAAGATTGCCTAATAGACAACACGACAGAATTCTTACTGACCGTGGCGCTCAGCCGGGCCATGCCGCGGGATCGAAAAAGCCGTCGCAATCCCAGGGTAGCAGGTGAATCGAAAAAATTTCTTCACATTCTGTATTTAGAAACCTTAGACATCGACGTTGTATAAGAGAGTCGATAGTTTAGCGCCGTTTTCCTAGTTGCTTTCCTCACTTTATCTCAAATATTGGCCGAAAAGGGTGTCCGCCATTTTGTCGCGTAAAATGAGCAGTGGTCCATTTTTTAACACAAAGCTATAACGAATCAAAAGATCAGAAATTATACTAAAATATGGTATAATCGGTTGTTTCATCAGTTTTCTATAATTACGTCTGCATCGCAGCAAACTTGAACGTTTTTCAGAAATATCCGAGAACAATCTTTTGTGTGAAAATTGCCTTGTGAAAGTTTGACACCCTGTATCTTTTTGACGCGCTCAAATAACGAAAAATAAAAGACAAAACAACAAAATTCGATATTTTCTGAATATCTATGCAAAGTTTCACGTTCCTTACTCTATAAAACCATTGTTGTCCTCTTGGCCAGCTTTTTTCGATTCTAACCCACTGTGCGACGGCGACGCGAATGTTTGCGTCAAAGGCATATTTTATTAATAAACTAATTCTAATCTAATCTAAACATTTGCATTAGTAACCTGCAATTCACCACATGGAGTACTGCAGGGTGTGTGAAAACAACGAACTCCTTAATTGGCTGCCTGGTTGGTATACCGGATGCAACTGGAAAAAGAGACCAATAAGATCCGTTCTCACAATATTCTCGCGAAATCTCTTTGACGTCTGGTCTCAAAAATCGCACTCGCTGAGTACAGGAATAACGATGTCACTTATTTCATTTTGTAAATCAGTACTTAAACATTTCGGGAACAACTCGCGCCTATACTCGTTTCTTGTATCCTTAAGAGATTCTCAGTCGAGTGTTTTTATCATCTCTGATACACTGCTATCGAAACTATAGTCTCCTTTGACGATACGAACTCGCTCTGCACGCTATCTAGCTCCAAGATCAATCTTCTCGGTTCAGTAGAATTTTTGTAGTCAAACTCATCAATTTTTATATTTCATTAAGTGAGGGAAAACCGGTCACCACTCACTTCCTTACCTTCCATGCTTTTCTATTGACGACTCTAGTTTTTCTCCCAAACCTTTCCACCCGTACCCAAAACCATCTTTCTCCTCTTTTTCTCTCCATATAACTAACATTTTCAACTGAAGGTTGCCTGCTTGTAGACGAAACAAATTGTGTGAAATATATTATATCCTGTGGAAAGTACCAAGTATTTTTTGCTTCTTTAGTACCTTTCCATAAATCAGTTCAATTGTCATAAGTTGTGAATAGCATTTTACGATGTTCATTAGGATAATCAATTCTAAAAAGTGATTTTAATTCACGGGGAAATACGTTTCTTTGCGACCCGTCAGTTGACTAAGCGATAGGTCGCGCAACATTTCACGCGACTATTTTTGTAGAAAAACATATTTCTCAACAAATGTCGCTGCGTCGTGTCGCGATTGCGAATAGTTACGGCCCCTTCCTGGAATTTTTCACGGAGAGTATTATGGATGAGGGAAAGGTAGCAAGAAGATTATATTCATAAATAGCGAAACTCTACCAAACTTCTGGCCTGCGAAATCTCGATTCCGTCACTTCTCAATTTTAGAAACGAATCCTCCGAAATTGAATAGTCAGCGATCGGCGCAAGTAAATTGAAAGACAAAAAAACGCAATTGAATTCGCGACGGATAAATGCGCTCGGCGTGGGCATCCCTTTTAGATCGAGCTCTCTGCCCTTAAAAATACGGTAACGAATGGCTTTAATCGCAAAGCGGAAAAGCTTTACGACTCGAGAGGGCGCTTTTTTATTGCTCCGATACGCAAAAGTGATGAAAAGGAACGGCGGTCTTATCCTCCGCAGACACTCGGAGCGGCGCTGCGATTCATTCCGGAGGGCGCCACTAAATCTCGGCGCTTATGGGCTTGAGGAGGAGGGGGAATGAGGGGCGGGAGGGGGACTGGGATGCAGCGATAAATTTTAATTCCGAATTTTGCAATGTCACAAATATTCGATACATTCCCGTCAAACTTCTTGTTCGGATGCAATGTTTTCATAAAATATTTTGAAATTTTGGAGAAGTTGAATAAGTTCCCCTGTCTATATATAACTCTCAAAGAATTTAATTACAAAGATTATTTGACTGCGATTAAACGCCAGCCGTTATTTCCCTTGAATTTCTTTTACTGCTTATTAGTAGCATCGTCTCCTTTTGAATCGATAAGTTGAAAGGAGATGGTTGTAATGGTTGGATACTTTGAGAACCTGTGTGTTTTTACAATAAACTATTTAGTTATTATACTTTTACAAACAAAATTATTCGTTTTACATCGTTTACTTCCGATGTCGAACTATTCCAATGGGGCTCTCGGATAGTGTAGTGGGTAGTCTTTGTTGAAAGCAGTCCCAGGATCGATTCCCGGTGGAGGCCTGTCAGTAAAGTATTCAGCCTGAAGGCCGGTTGGGACCTCATCTCCCATACAATCAGCTACAGAAAGCTTTATAGTGGGGGCTGAGGAGACTAGGTGAAATGAGGAGTGGGGTAGTTTGCCAATCCTTTTTTCACTAAGACAGGATGCCATAAGTGGAACACGTCCGCGTAAGTGAAGCACAAAGACTCTACAATTACCACTTTTCGTAGCAATCAAAAAGGAGAGACCTTAATCAAATTCAATTATTCAGCATAACTCAGATCTCGGTAGCTGTCATATTTTCACAGCCATGAAAAGACTGACGCAAAAGTAAATAAAAGATACATTTTTCTCCATCCCGTACCAAAAAGACAAATTATGAATAATCTACTCATCACGATATGCTAACAAGACCAATTTGAAAACCAACTGTTGGAAAATAAAAACTCTTTAAAGTACATACTATTTGAAGCTTGCATTAAAAGTTCTTAGGTAACCTGTGGTGTTATTTTTTTCGTGCATATATAATACCTTGTACAATTTAGTTTCTGAAATATTCGATAGTTAGTAGAAGCAAAACCAGGAGAATACTGCGGATGTGGGAATCAACTGTAAAACGAGCAACTTGAAGGCTTTTTGGATGCCAAACCCCTCCACCATTAGCTACCAAATCCCTGGAGAGGGGACGAAGCTTACAAGGCAAGATGAAGAGATTTTGCTCAGTGAGGAAAACAAGGGGAAACAAACTCACTCCTCATCTTGCTTAGTAAGCCTCATTCCTCTTCCAGGGCTTTTTTTAGCAATATAACGAGGGGTTTGAGGATCCAAACGGACTTTGGCTTATTGATTTTACAGCCTGACATTACATATAAAATATCGTGTCAGCTATCAAATAAATAACGGGGATATCAAACCTTTCTGACCTTAACTTCAAGGAAACAGTTTCAGTTCGAAAATTTTCAAAATATTAACAAATTGGACTCCTGAACTGAAAGTCGGATTTAGCAATTTACTTCTTTACTAACAGATTCGATAACAGCCACAATTGTCAAATTACAAAGGGTACTCAAAAGGAGCAGAAAAAGAAATACCTTCCGTAATGCACATATTTTCGAACTAAATTGTTTTCGTTTTTAGGGCTTCCAAAAATCGGGTGCGTCTTATTCCTATTGTTAGGATATTATACGTTTACATTCGCGATCTAAAATTCATTATCGTAGAGCAAGGATGAAGCAGCAGAGAAAAATTATTTTAAGTATAACGTTAAAACCTATGATTCAGCTTCCTCAATGCCAATTAACGTCCTTTTCGTAATCAAGTATAACACTCGCATTGGGCTTCACCGGTCCGTCGGCGGGTTACGATAAATAAAGAATATGCCTCTTACGACAGTTTGCTTAAGGATTATCGAAAGACATGAATAGTCTTAGATAAGAAAATCCTTTGTCGATGACGCCTACCGGTAACACCAGTACGTTTATGGCATGAGGGAAGATTTCGCAAAGTAGTAAAGTACCACAGCGAATGGCATACGTCTTACAATTACGTAATTATTTACCTTCCCCATATGACTTTCACATCTCAGATGAGTCTTGTGGTAGTGCTTCGACAGCTGAGGACATTTGACACGGCTCCCACCGGGATTCGAACCCGGAACGCCTTTAACCGAAATCGAACGAGTTACCCAGATGGCTATCCTGAGAACCGTGCCTCTTGCACCAGAGAATATGCGGTTAGTGACAATGTAAAGCAAAACCACAATGTAACGACATTAAAAAAAAGCAAGACAAAATATGCTTAACGATTAATGAGAAATAATGGTTGAAGTCATTCACGAAAGACAAGAAATTAGATAGGAAGAAATGAGTTTCAATTAAGTACCTATTGTTTCAATTAAGTACCTATTCAAATAAATACATAATTAAATCTGATATTAGTTCCGGAGTCCGCGAAAAATCATATCGCTCGGGATTTTCCCGTTGAAATCGGGACAAGTGGCAACCCTGAACGAAAAAAAAATAAAAACCTGATTAAAATGAAAGAAGAACTGAAGAGATTTTCTGGCTCATATACGACGCCGTAGCATCAAATATTAAATCTCTTTTGTGAGTTTGTTTGAGCGTATGAATAAGACATTAATGTAGGGGGATGAAAGCGCGCAATATCGCTTTCTGGATTTTTAGAGATGCTTGACTCCCTTTTGGGAAAGAAAAGAAATCTATTTAACTCCTAAGGAGAATAATTTGAAGAGAGAAATAAAGAGATAAAATATAAAAACGTGCGTAAAAGCCTCATATCTCGATGCAGAATTTTTGGTAAGGAAAAACAGGTGGCCATTGAAATGGCGAAGATCAATATCTGTGGGTTTGGAACCTGTTGCCACGGAAATCAACATCCCTCGTGTCAAGCTCCTCGTCATCGATCGATTCCCATTGATTTTTCGACTCTCGCGCCAAATGTCTTTCCATAAGCAGTTGAAAGGTTGATTCGTTGATCGTTTGAAAGGTTGAAAGTTCCGATAAATTAGCAAGACATAGGAACAAGTTAGACGTCAAGAATTTTTTTAAGACGGCTCACGGAGAGCAAGTTGGGAATCCTTAAAGGAAAAGAAATTAAAAGCTAGGCTGCGATTGCTAAATAAATAAGGGAAGTAGATTCTCGGAAGACGTGATTGGTATTGTGCGAACCTCCTGCTACTTAGGCCGATCCGACAATGAGCGTAAAATGAGGGAAATTGAATCGAGGACAAGTAGAATGAAGTCGACAAGATAACAATAAGTTAAAAAGGTAAATCGAACGCATACACATATATGCTGGCCACTTATTTCATTGCAGTCATGATAAACAGTTATATATACTTAAAGAAAGAAAATCTCTGCATTATGCAAAGTATTAAATGAAAGTATTATTCAAGGGAAAAGAACGTAAAATTATCAGCAAAAACGGTGACGAATATACGGTTTTCTCCCAAACCAAATTCAAAAGTTTCATAAACGCAACAAATTTCCGCATGTAAGTGATAGAACTTCTGACCAGTGTCAAAATAGAGTAATAAATGGTAAAAAATAAAATAAACCGTTGCCAAAATAGTGTTCCGTCAAAATAAAACCAGTCGTGAAAATGGAATTCATCGATGTCAGATAATGATGATCCATTGTCAAAATAGTGTGGGAAAGGGTGTAATTTGCATAATATTTGTCCGTCTGACAGTCCGTCAACCTCGCTATCCCAAAAATCTCTATATCAGAAATGAGAATATTAATCGGAATCAAAATACCGCAAGTTTTAGAGATATCGGAATCTGAGAATTTTTTACTTAATTTCCGATTCATAAAACGATTCATTAGACGTTCTACAACAATTGGACGTATTGCAACAATAGGTCGTTTTTACAACAATTGGTCGTTTTTACAAAAATTGGCCGTTTTTACAACAATTGGACGTTTTACTCACACTCCAACTCCACACTCCTTTTATTGAAATTTATTGAAGTCAGAAAAGCTAAGACGTATGGGTCTCAACAACAACCAAATATATTATTTTATATGAAGTTAATTTATGTATTTGTGTATGGAAACGTGTGAATAAAATTATGCGAATGAAATATGGAATTTCTACCAATTCTCGAACATTTTATAAATTCCGTTATCTTTACATAATTTAAGTTTCTCATAAGATTTTTATTTCTGATCTCTTTTTTTAAATTCTTAACTCAATTATTTAATAATTATAATTTAAATAATTTAACATAGAAATAAAGTCCAATAGTTGTTCTAAATTTTAGAACAAACACGATAGCTGTATGATTTACATAAAGTAATCCTTCCCTCTATTGCTGTAAGTTTTAACCAAATATTTCAATAAAAGAGATATCCTGTACTACTATATCAGCTTTTGTATTAATATTTCTACTTGTTGTTTTAATGATAAATATAATTTGTTAGTTGAGTAAAATAATGAATTTCAAATTTGCCAAGAATCGAGAATCACATCGGAATCGGAAGAAATTTTGGCATCGTTCCATTATTAGTACGCAGTAACCCGTACTGGATTTCATCATGGAAGGAACCCACGAAAACTACTCTAACTAAATATGGAAAACATTCTTTTCCCATTTCCCAACGACGACTGAAACTGTGTACTATCTCATTTTTCAATCTTTGACTGCATTCAACCGATTGTGTCAATAATTTACCATATAATTCGAATTTTGTAGTGCATTTCCCACACTGTAATTACTGGGACAACCTTCATTGTTGTTGGCTATTCACCTAACGAGATAACGAAACTATGGAATTGTTTAACTATTGGTGCTACTGTTGTATCAAAGTAGGAAACCGACTATGCTTCACGTTGATTTAAAAAATGCCATTTCTTTATCCCAAGGAGGGCATTCCCTCTGCTACTGTCTTACAACATTCCCGTTATTATTTTACGCATAAACAATGGAGTTCTTCTTTAATCAGCATTTTAATCAGCAGACAATCTTAAAGCCTAGAATCACTATATTTCCAATGCAACCATGTTTGAAAATCTCTCCGACCCTAATTCGCACCCTCTGCTGTACACACAGTTTTTTATCAGTCTCAAAAACGACGATATATGCATTTTCTCTTCTCCCTCGACCCTTGTCGTGATGGAAGGGCTTGCGTGTTCCTGTGACCTAAAGAGATAAACTGGCTGGAACTTCGTTCCTGGTTGGTTGGGTCACCCGTACCAGATAGGTCAATAGGAAGGGGCAAAAACAAAATGCAGTCCACGCAGTGTCTGCACCTCAGCGAGACGGATACGAAAGCGTCAATATCTCAGAGGGGCGGAAGTTGTGAGCGATGATATCACGTTCAAATCGTGATTTAGGAGGGCGAAGAGCCACCACCTTGGCTAAATAAACTAATAAATGTGATGACTCAGAAAGATGCTTTTCAAGACACTACGGTAGGACGATCAAATGAAGAACTTCACGGAATCATAACCTACATTATGGTGAAGACTCAACCTTGAGGAGCTTTCGTAAATTTGCATTTTATGAAGGTTTATAAGCGAGGATTACATTCTCAAACACAGATTCGATTCGTTAAAGAGTTTTCGATCATTTGTATGCAAACAAAGTATGCACACGTCTACCAAACGCATAGAAATTTCCTATTCTAAAATTAGATACATTGGACTGACGTAGATTTTATATTTCATCCCCAAGATTCACGAGAGGCTTTTCGAAAATTTCCGACGCTTTCCGACAAAGGCTCCACCGGTGGCCATTTGCATAACTAAATTTCGTTGCAATTTTAATGGGAGACTTTATGATTCCGCGCCGCCAGGAAATGAGTGCGTATTCACTGAAAATGTTATTAAAGGTCATAATGCGATTTAAAGCGTAAAAGCGAAGTAACTCAGCATTTTGGCGCATATTTTTCATGCATTCAACTCCATGGATTACCAACGAACACCCAAATTCCACGCAATATATAAATCTATGAAAAGTGCCAACTTTAATGAGCATTTAAAAGAACGAAAACGTAAATTGTTAGAGAAAATTAACGCCTGTTGGTGAAATCATCTCCTGGTGGATCCTTATCCTATACACCAGTGGTCACCCGCCATTGGGACCTCACTGACCATTAAAATCACTTTTGAATCCCGTGGACGTATAATAGTTTAATCACTAATTTTTTACTATTACGTACTTTTTTAAAAGTGACAAACATATAACTACCGTCTACGTTGTCTTCCGATTCCCAATCTTTACTTTTCTCGGTCATAGTTCTTCCTCTAAACCAGTGATGGCGAACTTATGGTACGCGTTTTATAAGTGGCACGGGAGAGAATTATTTTGGCACTCAGAATTCATAGTTATATCACTGTTATGTATTTCTCAAAAAATGAAGCCCCATAGTAAATAAATGCGGATTCTGTTTATTAGTAACGATAAGTAATGATTAATTACATCGATTACTGCATCTTAATCCCGTAGTTGACAATATAATTGATTATGCCAGCTTCTCACTGTGTGGTTTGGCAGCAGATCGGAAAGCAAGCTCGCTGTACACCAAATATGGCACGAAAAGTTCGCCATCCCTATGCTAGACCGCTCTCCATCTCGATTTTAATCCCTTTAATCCAGCTCTTTCTGGGCCTTCCTCTTTTCCCAATAGGAAAACTACACTTACACTTGAGGATTCAGAATATTTCAAAGGGTATAAAAATAAAAAGTGCAAATAATGCAAATAATACAGGAATTTCCTCGCTAACTACCGAAAGTTTCTCACAGGCCATCGGAAATCTGCAGACCTCGGCTAGGCAAGCTTAGGAGTGACGTAGTTTATCTCTGTCAACTTCAATAAGCCTGAGTACTATTAGTAGAGCAATTCCACCTCTGTGCAGTAAAATTACTTCATGACACTTTGCATCAAGTTAAATTCGGGTATATTAAAATGAAAGGCCGGCCGCGGATGTGGACTGGTTAGCGTGACAACCCAACCCTAAGGTACCGGGTTCGAATCCTGGCTAGTCGTATGTTTCCAGTTAGGGAATGGTTGCGTGTATTCGTCCGTTGTTTAAAGTCAACCTCTGAAATTGTCCATTAAATGGAATTTTGTAGGGGCATTGGGAAATAAATTAAAAATGTCGCAAATCAACAGCGTTGATACCTTAGCAGACTTTCTATTATCACAGCCGCTATTAGAACTGCGAAAAAGTTATATTATTTATTCTTTAACCTGCACCAAGAAATTTATAGAAAATACGATATTCATATAAATATGACACATAAGGTCAAATATACACATATTCTTAAATGTAAGCGCGTGTGCGTGTATGTGCACAAGGTGAATCCAGAAGGATTTAGGATGAATTGCAGGTAAAGATGGCCTTCAAATGAAGCAGAAATAAATAAATCCGTTCTTACGTAGACTGATAAGTGAAAAAAGTCATCTACGAATTTTGTAAGGTGGAAAACTTGCTAAATTATCAGACCAGACTTTTGATATAATGGCAAAGTGATTATTATGCCATAATGGCGATAATGATTTGCCATGCTGAGAATGCATCTTCTCTCCCAAGGAAAGAACACTTTAAGAAGCAATTTAACCCCCATATTGGCGAAGAATGCCAATATTCCTCGATATTCCGAATTCCAACCATAATATTTACCCCCTAAGGAATTTCTCGCATTCTTCCGGGTCTCCAATATCTTCCCAGTGAATGATCCACAGGTTGTCTCCAGACGACATTTTGCGAGCCTCCAAGGTCCACTGTTTGGCGCAAAAACCTCTGCAACCAAACGATCGAAAAGTTTTCCCCATACTTTAGTATGACTTTAGTAGGACTTTAGTAGGACTTTAGTCCTCCAACTTGAGAGGCAATTTACACTCTTGTAAAAGAGCGTGTACGTAAAAAATGGAAATTTGAATTCAAGTTTTCAAAAGGTTATAATTAGGAGAAGAGGGTTTTAGAGATAGTCGGGGAAGGAGAGAGTTTTAATTGAGTCGATTAAAAGTCAACAGAGGAAATGGGTAGGTCGAATATTGAAAGGAGATGGTTTGCTAAAGAACGTAACTTACGGTAGAGTACAAGGGGAAAAGCAGAGAGGAAGACAAAGACAAAAGTTGTTTGATGATAAAGTCTGGGGTGAGTTACCAAGAAGTGAGAGAAAGTCGGGAAGGTTGGCGATGAGTCGGGAATATTAGGGCAGATGGACCTACCATAAGGTAGAACCTTTATGTATTAAGAGGAACTTGCAGTACACCCCGTATGATTTTAAAGAGTGAGAACTCATTGGAAGATGAGCGAAAAGGAAAGAGTTGATAATCTCAACAGACAGATAGTCAAAATGAATTTGGATCAGAAAGAAAAACTATGGGAATGCGGATGAAGGATGAGAAAGTCACATTGTTAATAGCAACCCATTTCATAGCAACGCGCATTGATGTTTTTTGAGAAGAGACACTGTTTTTGTAATATTTGCACTATTCAAGGTGCGTGTTCATAGTAACGAATCTACAATTTAGCAATTTGAAATAAACTGTTTCAAAGCAACGCATCCATGTTTTTGTATTGTTTTGCGACATTCTAATTGCGCCTAGTCTAAATATTAATAATTTAATATTATGATAAATTTATTTTACACACATCAAATGACATTGACAAAGCTGGTTACCAGTAATGAACTCATTTTTTCCCTTATTTTATCTTCGCGTGTAGTACGTTTATCGTTATCTTAATACTGACCTATTTTGGAATAGTATTATTTGTATTTCATAATATTCTTTATCGTTTGATTTTATTAAAATTTATTTTTACTCGTTTTGTCTATAAAATAATGTGTCTGTACCACATTTTTTGCGTTTCAGATGCGATTTTAAACGCCTTTTCCTTAAAACTTTGTTAACTATTAAGGTTTCGCGGGTCTTTCACACCCTTCTTTAAGTGGATG
>KZ308133.1:2365152-2375893 GCA_000376725.2 Ladona fulva | reverse complement strand
TATATATATATATATCTTCTCTTTAACTCTTAAAAACCATAATAATACCAGGCCCTATATTGAACATTGTTTTTAGTCCACGTAATACACATTTGACGTAT
The DNA here is from genome assembly GCA_000376725.2 of Ladona fulva. NCBI lineage: Eukaryota > Metazoa > Arthropoda > Insecta > Odonata > Libellulidae > Ladona > Ladona fulva. The sequence continues at coordinate 2,375,792 of KZ308133.1, read as the reverse complement.
ACATTATAATGTAGGGCCCTAATGCAAGCGGCGTGTATTTCTGGTAGGAGAGGATTACACTTTTTGTAAATCGCAATAACGAGTAGAAAGAAAAAAGTTCTGCAGAATTCATTAGCAAGCAAAGGGAGACACGATTACGTCAAAGGATGCCACGGTGACTCAAGAACGTACTGCAGTTTATTAACGAGGAGAATGCCCTACTTCTAGCTCGGCTAACCCTCATACACTCCTCGAGAATTCTTTCGTAATTTCATCGCTCCCTTTTTCATTCAAACAGAACCGGTGAGGCTTATGGAATCTGTCATTGGCCGGCGAGTGACATCACCATGGCAACGCCTCATGGATGCCAACGGCCTAGTATCTGTTCAAGATCTGAGCAATTAAGTGTTCAGCTTCCTCAGCAGAGAAAAGAAAGACCGCTCTTGTTATTGCGATCGAAAACAATATTCAGTTACTAAAAAATAATAATGTCTTTCCGGAGGTATTTCTCGCAGTGATTTCTTAGACTTCCTAAGAATTATTTTAACCGTTACTAAGGAAAACTCACAGTATTTTAAATCGTGAAAGAGAAGCTCAAATGCATTAGCTATGGTTTTTTTTCAGTTTGCCTTGATTATAACTCAGTGTAAATACAGCTAATGATATACTACAGCCCATCCGATCTTTCTTCGACTCCCGTATATTTTATAGATCCCTTCAATTGGAAACAGGAACTCCTGGTTGTAATAGACCTTCTATTATAGTAGAGTATTGTACTCATTTGAAATATCACTACTATTCAAATATCGCTACAGTATTTTCCGACTAATTAGTAATTTTTAAATGCAATATTATTCTATTGCCATTTGATACAGGATAGAGAAAAATGTATCTTTCGTTTACTTTTGTCTCAGTCTTGTTCAAGGCTGTGATGATATGAAAATTACTGACATTTGAATGACACTGAATGTTGGCATTAATTCAGATGTCTCCTTATGGAATGCTACGAAAAGTGCTACTCGTAGAGTCACTGTGCATAACTAACGTGGGCTTATTCTGCTTATGGCATTCTGTCTTAGTGAGTAAAGCAATGGAAAATTACCTCACTCCTCATTTTGCCTAGTAAATCTCGTTCCACTCTCCTAGCTAATGGTAATTGGGATGAGGTTCCAACCAGCCCTCGGGATAAATGCTTTACAGACAGTAATTTTTTTAAATACATCTAATTTTAGTAACTGCGGCCCGCGAAGTTTTGTTACGTTCTAATGCGCCCACTTGAGGCAAAAGCTTGGACATCTCTGATCTAGATAAATGGCGGATAAGTATATTTCCCTAATTTTTCCCGTTAAGAATAATTTTTATTTTATTCTGACTATAAATATTATGCAACGCGATGAAGATAGGCTTGAATGTCTTCATGACACATCCTCACACATGTCGTACGTATGTTAAAGATTTGACGTGACCAATCCTTTGGTGATAAGCAAGGGCCCTCTCTTACGTAATAGAAGTATTCGGAGGAAACGTAACAGCTCATTTTATTTTCATATTTGAGATTTTTTTTTAATTTTAGATTTAGATTTTTACCGCGCAAGCCACCATTGATGTATGGCAGGGATAGCATAACTTCCACGGATTAAGAGGTTAAAACAAGAGAAGAAATGAAGCGCTTAAAGGTTTCACTAAAACCCGTGAATTACTCTACACACCAGGCGTCGGCAATCTCTTTCGGTTTCGGGTCAAAATCACTCAAAAGTGATTACTAGGAAGACGCTTCGAGACAGTGGTACAAACAATTAACTCTCGCTTATCCGTGGGCGGATTATCCGTACATGATTCTGTGTAATTCACCAAGATGAGTGTATTTCGTGTTCTAAATAAAGCAGGATTTGCCTCTTTCGCGGAGTGGTAGGAATACGACTACAATGAAATGTAGTCGTATTGAATGAATATATACAATGAAATGATTGCTGCTAAAAAGTTACGAAGAAAACTCTTAATGAGTCCATGAAACGATTGAAAATACGGAATGTGTGCGAAAATGATAATATATTGTTTATCACATCCTTTACAAACATTTTTGTTGCTTCTCAAGATTCCTTTCACTTGCGGAGATGCTTAGGAGTTGCAGATGGCGATTAACATCTTTCTAGGATGTAATTACATAAGAAAGAGAAAGTTTCGATTATCCCCGAATTCTGATTATTCGTTTATCCATTACCAGCGCACTCACGCGGTCCCACGTGCGTGGCGCGGTTCCATTTTCGTCACTGTCATTATCGCAATGACAACCTCCTCTTAACTTTGGGACTCGACAAGATCGTTTGATACTATCAAATTGATCAGTTATTGACCCATAGGTCATAGGCTGTCGACTCCAGCTATACACAGTCAAAACTTGGCTACTCGAACCTCGATAGCTTTTAATCTCCTATCGGTCGAAGAAGTCAGTATCCTTGAATAAACGAAACAGACTCAGGGCTAACCTTGTGGTAATTATTAATATTAAACACATTAAAACGCTCCATTAGAGTGAACTTTTTGCTATTTTTTTTGTGTGGTATAGTAAAAAGTTCACTCTTATGGAACGTTTTAATATGTCCTTGAATAAACCTCGAGTAATCGAAAAATTTACCCTAGATAACTCGAATTTTTCAGCTGACTTTTTCGAACCGTGAAAACCCTTATAAGACGAATTCTAGGCAATCCAACCTCTATTCCTCGACTGCTTACGCAAATGACGTGCACATCCACGGAGTCTCTCGAAGCATGCTCCAGTCTGCCTAGCGTTCCTCCCTACCCTCCCCGCTTTTTACATTTACTAAACATAACGATAACCAGTTTTTAAAAGTAGGTTCATTATTAATCTACTTTATTTTTCATACCGTAAGCATATCTTTTTTTTAAGTTAATCATCAATTCAGAGAGCAGTATTCATGTTTTCTCAAAAACTAATTTCGTTTTGTTCTCATTATTTTTTCATCCAAAGTTTAATAAATTCAGAATACACCGAATAGAATACTTGCGTCTCTATTCCGCTTCATGTTTCAGTTTAGACACAGTAATTCATTACAAGGCAACATTTGAATTGAATTTTTGATTCAATTGAATTTTTTTAAAGGAAACAGTTAAAATACTTTCTAGTTTCCACAAGAATTTAACTTACGACCAAATTCGAATCTCGCGAGGCACCATCAGACCTGTATTTTCACAAAGTATATTACATCTTTCTCTAAGGCGTTCCACCAAGTTAAGCTAGATCACATCGATTAGAGTCTTCTTTTAAAATCGACTAAATTGCGAAGCTGCTGCTGGCTCAGCATTATAAAACATCGATAAGTCGAATTTCTCGAGTCGATAGATATCGATACATCGATAGCTCGATACTTTGGAAACAACTCGAAGGCTACCGACCGTCCTTAGAAATTCAACCCAACGAGGTTAGATCGTAGCTATCCTAAAAGGGGATCGCCACTGTGGAAAAGTATACAGAAGCTATTTTCCAAAGGTCCTTTTCGCCTTCGATGGGGTTGGGAAGAAACAAAAGAAAGCACTCACGTGTGATGCCCTTCTCGAGGTCTTCGTAATATCCGCACATGGCCACTTGATGAAGCAACGTCTTCGGCAGGCGGTCCAGCGCCGGGATGCGACGCAGCTTCTCTGAGATCGCCTCAACGTCCTTCATCGCTCTGTCGGCTGGCCTGGAAACAAAACATGACATCAAGTACTGCGTCTCCATCGGATTCATGTTAAGTGTCCGCATGAAACTCTAGAATGCTAGGTTTCCTTAAACCTAGATGCTAGGACAAGTCGTTTTAGGGACTTATTCTTTCCGCGAACGATACGCGATAATAACAAGATAAAGAAATAGCTGGAACATCTGGTGTTTACACCCCATGCCACACGCCGAAAGGCGGCTTGTAGGGTACTGATGTAGATGAAACTCAAAAAATCGATGATGCGAAACTTTCAGATTATACGCATTTAAAAAAGTTAATGCTTTTGTTCAAAAGAATGTAGATACCGTATTTGTAACTATAACCTTCCGGATTCCCGAAGAAAAGTGGGTTCGTTTTACAATCGGAAGCAAAATCCTAGACGTCAATCGCATTGCATAATCTAGATGTTTACATTTACCAGTAGGTACGTACATGGCGCAATTCTGTTCAAGTTAAAACTTCGTTAATATTATCTCAACTCACAAAATGTTCGTATGACTGGTATGGCGAAATTTACAAGAATGACGTCGCCCCTTTTTAACAAATGCCTCAGACAAATCTCTGAAAGCATATCTCAGGCAGATTCCATAGCAGATCCCCTGCTAAAAACCTGGGATACTTACATACCAAAATATGTATTGTCTCTTAAAGGACTTATTCTCTTTGAGGACACCAATATCGAAACACCATGCTTATTGGGTGTGTTTTGAGTGCTCGAATTTGGCGCGACTTCCCCCTCCACCGCTTAAACGACCTTTTGCCATCAGTCTCTGGCAGCCGCCAGCGAAGCACTTGACGACAAGGGACCGGTAAACATGGACACGTACCGGCATGTATTCTATGACTGAATTGCATCTCAAAGATGCTGAGTTACGTTTTCCTGCACACAAACGTTTTATAAAGTTTCACAGGACTCAAATAAGTAAATAAGTCTTTGTTGCTAAAATGCACTCTACTGTATTTAATCCATGGTTCGAGGTGAACTTGATTATTCTTTCTCGCTCATGTAGTTGATTGGCTATACTCGTAGACGCCGATACACCGTTGATAATAAGCTACTTTCTGTTTACGTTATATTTCCGATCCGAAACTACTTAATTTTCCGACAAAAATCTATTTTTAACTAGTGAATTACTTTTTTTTGAAAATTGCAGCTAAATTTTAATAACCTTTCAACGTCAAACATGAGCTATTAAAGAAGAAAGCCGCTTGTGATGCTATTCTTTTCCATGAAATTAGGCTTTTAGCTCTAAACTAAAACAAATTTGGTAAACAAATTTTTGGTAAAATTTTCCTGCTTCGGAAATGTGTCGCAATGGCGACAAGAGACATTTTTTATTCCGAAAGTTTGAAATCGTATGCTTGACGTTTAAAATGAAAATATAGACTAGCACACTGCGAATAAATAAATGTTGTCAGTTACATTTCCGCTGCAGAATTTCAGCACGTCTTCCACTCTTCTCCAACAAACACATTTGGAAGTCACGCCCACTTGATCTCAAAACGTCAGAACTTTACCTTCCGCCGACGCTATTAATAACTTCCTAATTCGAACGATTTCAACTAAGCATAAAAATCACAAACACCATTGCTATGTTAATATAATCCATACTTTCTATGAATGGATTTAACAATCCCAGCCTAATTCTAATCTCCTGTATTCCGAAGAATCCCAACGCCCATCAAATGACGTTTGACCTAAATTACTCCAGAGGCAGTCAATTCAGGACACTGTTTTTTCAAATTCATCCACCTCTAGCATGGTTGTGAAACTTTCCGCGTTCCTAGAAAAGATTCCGCAGTTTTTCCCCAGTAGAAGCACGCTTTTATTACAGAATTTCAATCTCATCTAGTGAAGTATGCATACTGCTCTATGTTGGAATGTGTGACTTCGCCGAAAGACATCACCAAATAATAAGACTAAGAGAACTTTTCCATAGAATATAGCGTGGAATTTCCCACAGAAATACTATGGAAAAGTATTTAGTCTTATCACTATTTGATGCAGACAGAGGATTTATCTCGTGAAGAAAAGCAATGGAAAAAATTTCGTATGGGCCTTCGGGTAGCCATGCGGGCAACGTTTGACTTCGGTGAAAGCGGTTCGAGGTTCGATTCCCGGTGGGGGCCCACGTGCAAATTGACCTTAGTTGTCGAAGCTCTTTTAACAATACTTCTAAAAATCGTACGCACATCAGAATTTTGATATTATCTGGTGAAAATGTATTACATCAGAATTTCGTTATCATCAAGTGAAAAATGTAATAATGTATTACACCAGAATTCCGATATCATTAGGTGAAAAATTCATTACATCAGAATTTGGATATATCATCAGGTGAAAAATGTATTTCATCAGAATTTTGTTATCATCAAGTGAAAAAATACATTACTTGAGAATTTTGATGACACCAGGTGAAAAAATTGTCCCATAGAAAAACTATCGAGAAAAATTTAAAATTTTCAGAAACTTTTCGAATCAGGTCCTGACGGATAATTGCCCTATTTTTTTAAATTTGCAGAAAGAATAATTATATTGATATGACTTTCAGTCCTAATTTATCAGAAAAAATAATAACAGTAGGACATTGAAAAGAGTTGAAATTTGACTAATGATGGCAATGATCTCGAATAAATTTCGGAATATGCCGATTTCCTACTGCCAAAAATCGCTCTTCGTACAAGTCTCACCCAAAAATTAGATACCTTACTCGGATCTCGAAGTAGGTAAAATCAGTTTTCGATCGTTCCGTTTCGCCGCGTCCAAATTCAAATCTAACTTCAATCAGGGTAGCCATTCGGAAAATTAGAATTTGCGCTGAGTTGACCCCCGATAAAGGCAAAGAGGTGCCGGAGCAGCACGCGGAGGAGCTTAATAATAAAGTCTCATAATTAACGTTTGCATGAATATATTGTCTAACATATCTCCATATTCATCCTTCTTCTCCATTAGTAAAAATAGAATGAAACATTAATATTCATAGTTAGAAAATATCAAGCATAAGGGACGAATATTGGCTAATTTTTGCCCTAATACATTCTCTTTTAAAATCATTTAACTTGGCTATTACCTTTTGTTCACGGTGCTAAGAAACATAACGTCAGCATGGCCTTATGTTTCTTAGCAACCTATTGAGCCAGTTCCTACATTTAGCATTCCTTATTAATTCAAAACCAAAGCTTGCTAAATCTTCTGCTGAAATTCTCATAAGTAATTTCACGCAATCTATAAATCGACAAAATATTTTTATATTTTCTCACTAATCATACTTAAATGATGATAAGGTATCAGATGGAAAACTGCTGATATTAAACATCTACGGCTACTTCTCCTTACAAAAATTAACTATCCATTACATTGTTTTTCCTAAAGCAAATCACAAATCTATTTTACGAAAAATTTAGTAAATTCATGGTAATCTATGATGAAGTTCTCCTTGCGGAGAGATTTGCAGTGTTAAAGACAATGATTGGGAAACAGAAGTGAAAAAGGCATCAATTAGAAACATCCTTGTGTTAGACACAATATAATTTGTAACACAATCTATGTGTAATCTAGTGCTAAGAAAGGTGAAACTGCGTCAACGATTGCATTGAAACAAGTTAGCTAAGGGCCTCAACTATTTTTTATGCTGAAAGTTTCGAAATAGTAGACTAATTTTGATTGGTGGATCTTTTTTTTTTCAAGATGAAATAATCAATTTTGGACCGGTCAGAGCTTGAAGACTGCTTCCGTTCGACAGAACTCAGAACTTGGATTTGAAATTATTCTTCTTTGACCCGCATCGTCAAACGAGATATTTTTGCAATGAGGGCACTTTTATGGCAACGAAATTTTTTTTGTCGTTTGATGTTTGTTTTGGATGCGAATTACTATTACTTTTTTATTCGTGGAAGCGGATAGATGACTGTTTAGAGAGAGTTTGGAGTTCCTATTTTGATTCGAATGCTAGGACTGAACTTAATTAGGGATGTTTTTAAGTGAGTAAATCCTCTTCACGTGTGGACGTCTGTGTGAATATGCATTTTGAAAGACGAAGTAATTTAGCATTAACTCTGATGCGACGGAAAGCCACCAAAAGATAGTTAGCTAAAAGTTCGTTAAACGAGCAAAAAAAAAACAAGAAGAGATGCTACAGTTTATTCAAACGAGATCTCTATTTTAGTAGATCCTCTTTAATGATACACTTCATCAATCTCAATTAAAAGAACATTTGTACACATTTTTTTCGACGTCGGAAGAGAAACAAAACCGATTTTTTTCCTCCGTATACACAAACTCAGAATCGTCAAGGAAAGGCAGAATTCCGTTTCCCGCTCCCTCATCTCAACTCCAACCGCAGCGAACGTCAAAAAAAAAAAACAAATGAATATGAAGCTTTATTTTCGGGCGGTTCCAGCATTTCCTTCGGAAGAAGTGAGCACAAAATGTATCCCAGGCTTCGTAATTCTCGCCGCACTTGAATAACTTTCTATCCGTTGACTTTGGAGTACGAATTTATTCCGTGTAACACAATTAGAAAATGTCGGTCTTAAATGATACGTTTTTGCAGTTCTCTGCATTAAATTCTCCCTTAAAATCACGTAGCTTGGCTGCTAGCTTTTGTTTACGTTACCAAGAAACATCAAATCCTGTTGATAATATATATTGAGGCATTTTTTACATTTAGCAGCTATGAGCCATTCAAAATCAAAGCTTAATGTGGAAAAAATAGCAGCTTTTTCATCCATGTATAATTAGGCATACTGAATAAAAAATGGTGATATTTATGCCACTATAAGTTTTCTAGAGAATTTTCCTGGGCCTTAGGGGTAGAATACTTTACAGATACATTATACATATCATATAAATGCACGTTTAATGTAATGTTTGTAATGTATGGTACGTGTAATCAATGAAAAATATTCCTAGAGGTTAAGGGAACAGTAAATTGAGTCTTTTAGAAAGATTTTACATAAGATAGGATTTGTTAATATAATGAAATAAAAAACACTATGGTAAATTCCACATACACTTAAATGTACGACCGGTTTCGTCGACGTGAGACAGGACTTGTGAAGCCAAAATGGTATTCTGACAACAATTTAGGCGTAATGTGGATTAAAATAGCAAATACATTATTTAAAATTTAACAACAAGAAGGATTCTGAATAATGGATACTTCTGGAATTCGAGTTGCTCCAAAAATAACTTCCGAGAAGAAAAAAGAGCATTAAATAGTTTCTCAAAGTACACTCTCGGGAGAATTCTTTCAGTATAATTGCCTCTTCTCTTGGGATGCACAGAAGCTCATTAATTTCTATACATATGAAATTAAGAGATTATTAGGATTCAATAGGAAACAACCTGCTACAATAGGAAACAAAGTGCTCGTCACAATGGATACATTTTTCGACGAAGTTGTTGTTTTAAATGCTAATTTCTTTGTCATTTGTATTGTTGTAGTGAATTTCGGTTACCGCACTGCTCAAGTGATTTCCATATACATCGTTTCCTACACATCATTTAGCTTGTAATATCAATAAGTTTGCGCAAGTTTTTCACACCCACTTCTTTGATGGTGATTTTCAGCTGTGGAAATAATTGTATATAGAAATATCTCCAGCGACAGTTTAGACGGAAGAAGAGATTTTTTGCCTTAATAAAGACCTTAATTATCATTTGCTTGTGTAAATTACTAAGTACGATTAAATTTACTGCTACATAACGTATTTGTGGTCCGCGCGTTTATCCTTTTTACGCTGTTCTCATGACACTGCGTATACTTCAAGAAAAAGATACTACAAAATGTAAGTATAATCTAACTTTTTTCCAAAAAGTTTTTTGGTTTTTTGACCTTCCGGATGATTTCTCCCGTCCTACATGACCTAATACCAGTATCTTCAATTCCTTTCTCCTCTTTCGATAAAATAGTCAAATTTTCATTTCCTTATGAAGAAGTATATCACGGAGTTGAATTCTGTTAAACGAGCGGATGGCAGAACGGTGGCATTTCTTCCCATGTCCGATGGATCGATATGAGGTGAAGCCCTTTCAACCGGAAATCACTGCCCCGGAAACGTATGAATTTGTGGACCCGATTCATATTTTATTTCAAGTCGGATTGCCGAGGAAGCTTTTGGACCCCTTTTAATCTTGACATGTTTTTTTTTATTTTTTCCATCCTCTAATGTCGAATTTATTCTTTGTCCTTCTATAATAAAATGACTTTCGGTCAATCAATCTTGACGAGTAATTAGAGATCAGTCATACATGACATGCATACTCATATAATACGGTCATACAGATACAGAGGTCACTCAGACTGTGACCTATTACGATAACCATTCTATTTGTTTCGTTTAATAACTTTCTCGTATTTTATCACCTCCTACATTCATCTTTTACTTCGGATACATCCTTTATACCTCAGATACGCATCTTTTTCTATAATCTCCTTCATTCTTAAAGCTCTGTGCATTTCAAATCTTTACAATTTTGTTCAACCACATTTTTCTCTTCCATTAAAACCATACCATTTCATCTTTGACGCCAGTTTTGACTTCTTTCTCATCGATTCTTTTCACATGTCAAAAACAACGAAACATGCGATGCGATAAGGTGCGATGCATGCGTGCATGCATGAATTGGAGAATCCGCTCCTATTTCTAATTCGGAACAGTGTTATAGGAGTTTAAAAAGATCGCTACAGGAAACAGACTTCTGATATTTCAAAAATATTTCTAAGGAGAATTTTAGCTAAATATTATACGAACTTGTAAACGCCCCCGTCAAGCATGACGGAACTTAATTTAGTTTTAAAAAACATCTATTATCGTATATATCTGGTCCTCCTAAAAACAAAAAAATCCGTCATAAGATAACTCATTATATTTCTTGCCATTATTTATAATATTTATTCTACTGTATTCAAGTTATGAAAGCCTACTTTACGTACATTT
>KZ308133.1:2316398-2364903 GCA_000376725.2 Ladona fulva | reverse complement strand
TATATATGATTATAACACTACAATACTTTGCTACAGACTCATTCGTGTGGAAACATTTTCTGCTAAATCTTTGAAAGAAATTAATACAGTTGTATACTGTAAAATTGAGGTTGAGAAAGCTTATCAAGTCGCAGAAAAGAACGACAACAAAATGATACAATTTGTAAAATACATTCTAAAAAATAGATTCGTATTTAATTTTCTTTGATCTCAACGCTTATCAAAAAATCAGTCCCGAGTAAATTGCAAAAGAGAAGGAATGAGAGATCTTTAAATTATTAAGTGGAGTCAGAGGAAATATGAAACAGAAAATTAGAAAATAATGGGTACGAAATGACAATTTCCGGCCACTTAATATATATCAAACTTCCCTCTGGATTCATAAATATTTGGATCAGTAAGTATGCGGTAATGCAAAACTTTATCTATAATTTTTTGTTACTGAATTAGTTATCAGCCTATTATGATGCTAATTTTGTATTAAATATTTTTAATTAAAAACCTCGTAATTACACATAGTAGCGTAAAGGTTATTCCAGATTATTTAAAACGCCATAGTATAACTTTTACGTAACTCTACATAAATTTACATATTGTTTTTTATACTTTTACATACATTTGCGTGTTACTTATAACACGATTTTATGATCTTTTAACACAGTTATAATATATAAACGTAATTTCTACGCAATGTTAAATTAAGGTAACTAAAAACTCGCCCCAAATATGTAACTAACCTTTCATACTCCAGAAGGGGTTCTGAATTTAATTAACGTGAAAACGTTAGTAAGTGAAAGGTTAGTAACGTGAAAATATATTTTTCAGGAAAATTATTTGTTGCAAAACTTTAGTAGCAAAAAAACACTTGATGCCAATTTTTAATGAAAGTCTGACAGCGGATAAAATGAAGCGGAACTTCGATTTCCAGGAAAATACAGCGGATGCTCCCGTATTCTACGGCGTATTGCCTAAATTAGGATTCTTGATGACTCCACCCGAAACTCCGGGAACGGGGAAACTTGACACTTTTTCGTGGAGGAATGATTTTTAGGTTTCTAGGGATGCAAGCATTCTCTAGAAGAATGAAAAAGTGAACTAATTTAACCAGAAAACTGCGGGGAAACTTAACTTGCCATTACGAGAAGGATTATTAGGAAGATTGTTTTTTTCGGAGCAGAAATAATAAGGAAACCTTAGTGTAGAACTGGTCAGCGTATCTTAAGTGAAACAAAATATTATTTGGGTTCACTGAAGCCAGGAATTGAGGCTGTGGAGGATGATTGTAATCGATATAAATTTTTCCCTTTTTTCTACCTTCAGTGATAAATACACTGATGTTTCCTTCTTCTTCGTGATTCGCGGAAAAGTAACTTATTAGCGTTAATTTAAAAATGGTGGATATTTTAGAATTACTCGAACAAAGTAGTAAGTTTGTTCTCGTGATTCATTTTTCGTAATTGAAAATTCAGGAATCAGTTGCCTCCTACTCAAAAAACTCAAACTTATTTCAATAAAGCTCTTAACTCCTCGTGTATTCTTGTGGGAAAATATGGTTGTAATCGAGAAAGAGTTTCTAAATTACACAATTCTACAAAATAATTACCCACCCACTTATATTTTACCCACTTGCATGTGATTTAGAACCGAAAACAAGTTTCCAACAATAAATAAAATTCTTTATTCATTTTTCTTCGTCGGGAGCTTGTCTCGATTTGATACGACTGTTCCTTCTAATTTAATTTTGCCAAAGAAATAATGCTTGCAAAATGCAGAAATAAACTACGTGTATTTTTTACGGAATCAATTCAGAACGGCCTGATTTCGAACAGGGCGCTATTATTTGCATTAAACCTTCTTATCCCTAATTTTCGTGCCGATTAGACAAAGAGATGGATATCTGCTTGAAATTAATGGAATTGTCTGGGAAGGAAAGTTCATAAATGTAGACTTACGGACAGGCAGACCGACCGACAGTAACTATACAATACCGTATGGAAGTCCTTATTGGACGAAACTGGGACCAGAACTTCCCATCATCCATTTAACCCTTGTCATATCATCATTCAAAAATGCTAGTACATAATGAGAGATAATTTTTTAACTAGAATATGTACAGATTTTTAGCAAGTGCGGAGGCAATAGAACTAAATGAAAGAAAGATTCTTTGGAGGAAAAAATCCTCGATAATTTTATCACTGCTGAAATTACCGATTCTCTTTCCGTATCTACCTTGATTTTGAAACCCGAAATTTAAAAAAAAATATTTAGCGTAGATAACTATGCAAACCTACCATATTAAATGTGGAACAATGAGTGCGAAGATAAAAAAGTGCGAAAATCACATTCGCGAAAACGACAAACGCAACAACTATTAGCAACGACCTCCGTGGCGTGGTGGACCGAGTAGAGATGCGTAAAAGTTGTTAAAAAATCTACGCTATTGCATAAACGTAACCTCTTTCCAGACCCCTAATTCTTCAAAACAAGGTGTGTCTTACATCATTACATTTAAACTAAGAACTAAAGAAAACAAAGCTTAAGAAATTCCTAATAGAGTACAGTCAATGGACGACACCTTCACTTAGTGGAATTCCATAATAGGTCCATAATATTCACACATATCGTCTTGTCACGTTCCATCTTCCCGTTCACGGTTTGAAATGGGCAAAATTTGGGACTTTTGAACGTGATAGAGTCAAAATCTGTCTGTTGCATTCGAATGCTGCCACTCAGATGACCAGTGACTATCAAATATTCTTTCTTATGTTTCCGTGAATCTTTCACTGCAACGAATTTATCTGATGCGAATCATGAATGCAACAAGAGCAAGAAAAAAGGAAGACAGCGAATATGTGGCTATGAGCGTAATTATGATAAATGGAAACTGTAATCGTCATATATGAGTGTTTAAAAATAATAGTGGTCCAAAGGAGAAAGGAGGATTCAGAAAAGGCTAGTGTAATATGGCGAATCCTGAATGTAGCGACTGCAGGTTTTTTATGTGAGAAAATATGAAAAATGGGCATAAGATAAGTATAAGAATGAATGGATAGGATGTATGATGTAGTGTTATAAAAAACAAAGAAAACAACAGCAATTGCGTTTCCCTTAGTATTTTTTATGAAGATTTATTTCTAGTTGTTATCTCTATGAAACAATGTCTCTCTACATTTTTTTTTCTTTTCGGATGCGATTTAACAAGCCTTAATATGTAGTTAACCTTTTGTAAGTTTCGAATTTTCAAAATATCGGAAAATTTCCAAAATATCTTCATAAACTGTCAATTACTTAATCTGTCGTCGTTATTAACTTGTTGTTATCGAATTGTTCTCTATTCTTCTTAACTCTCGTGCGATTTAATAGTAGATAAAGTTTGATAGGAAGTGTGGTAATTTGTCTCCGGATTTCGAGTTACGTTAATTCGACCATTAAATTGGCTGTTTTGGTTTTGACACGGGGACATTCCATTCCAAATTCATAATCTCGATCTGTCTGTGACGTCATGAGCTTGAGAGCTGATGGATCTTCTATGACTTCACCATCATCTACCAAAAGCAGTAGAGGGGGAATGAGGCCTGCTGAGATAAATGAGGAGTTTTCCCATTGCATTCCCTAATGAGCCTGGATGCTATAATCGCCACATAAAAGTACCGCAGTGAAACTTGAATAAAAATTCCCATAGCATCCAATTAGGAGTGACCAAAATAAATTCCGTTTATCAGCGTCACTTATACAATAGCGTTTAGCCAATAGCAATCGAGGTATGGTTTTCCATATGATGTTTTCACTGATTCCATCTCATTAAATTTTATATCTTATCTAGTTTTATACGTACACTATTGTATAAACTACTCACACAAGATAAAATTGTAAATACTGTCTGATTTCCCAAGGAATAACAGGTGTGAAAAATAGCAACACGGCGGGAATCGAACCCAGGTCTCCCACTTTCCGGGTAGGTATTCTAACCACTGAACATCCACGCCGCGTCTCTTATATTACATAGATCTCGTCTTAAACAGCGTGGAAAAAAGCGTGGCATGGTAGTTCAGTGGTTAGAATTTCTGCCCGGAACGTGACCTGGGTGACCTTGGTTTGAATCCCAGTCATGTCACTATTTTTCACATCAATTATTCCTTGGGATATAGCCGTACGACTCTTCCGTGCCGTTATTCACCTTTCCCTAATCATTGTCTGATTTATTTTTAATGTAAAATTTGTTATGTGCCGTATAATTTTTGTAATAGGGTATGTATAAATAAATAAATTGATGAATATTTGTCGGAGGGCTCTCTTTGTAAAAGAAATTGTGAGGCAAAGCAATGGTCATTGATTGATTGTTTCCATATACTTACAAAAATCAATAGAAAACGATAAATGTATCTATTGATTTAGGGTGCAGGAGTTAATTCGTTTAATTTTTGGCGATTTGAGTTTCATTCACAAAACTATCTGTTTTCTTTAATACGGTCTCATTTCACGATTATTAATAATAGGCTTTTTCCTATCTAGGTTACGTCATACTTCGCCGTAGTAATTCTAGACCCACTTTATATTCTCCTGTATAATTTCCTATACATTCCTATAGCATTCGAGCGCAAATCAAAAATATCCCGAGATTCTAAAAAGTTCCCACCGTGTGAATATATATATGCGAGTGGTTCAATGGAATCCTCTTTAAAATGGCCGCGTGAACCATCCTAAGGAAGAGGGGATCAATATTTTGGACCAAATCGAGGCGTGGGGATGATGATGATGCTCGGATGAAACACCGGCAACAGGTAAATGGGGAGAGGAAAATGGAGGAAGGCACGTTTAAGGGCCTCTACTTGTCTTATACTTAGAACTAAAGGGTGACGTCGATATTGTATTTTTGTCGTTGGCCGGAGAGAAAATTGCAATGGGCGGTTGACGTAGGCAGTTACGGCGCGATTTGAGAGACATACATTGCACCTTCATTATTTTTATCAGTTAAGAGGAAAAGTGAACTGTATCATCAGAAACGTCCAGTGTTATTTCCGCGCTCCAAGCGGGGAGTCATTCTGGCGCCCTTTACGGTAATATATTTAATTACTACCGTTCAAGTGGGCGAATAACAGCATTGTTTGGTAAAAACAAAAATAAATAAAATCTCGTGACTTTGTGCCATATTCACAGAGGCAGTTCCGGCTTCAGAAGGGCAGTCGCCCTGAGGCAATGAATAAACATGCTGCGTTCACTGTTTATTTACGCGACCTATATTTCAACAATCATGACGCCGATTGTTGTAGCGTACGACTAATAATTGCTATTATTGGCTCAATTTTATCTACAACTGTATTGACTTTCTGAGGCAATTCTTACGAGCATAGTTTCAACAATGAAAAGCAACAATGATTCATCAATCCTTACTTAATTGTCTCAATTGCAACATCATTGATAAAAATATTGAATGATTCGTTAATTACGGCTTAATTTTCTTACATTTTGAATGTGATAACGTTACATTTTTCAGCAGTTATAGGACGCTCAAAACATAGGTTGGAGGACATTAGAATCAGAAGATTAGATTTGTCGGGATGCTCCACTCTCACTTGATTGACAAGTCTGTATGCTTCGCAAAAAGCTTGTTTTCCCGATCTTTCAATTACACGTTTTTTAAAGAAATGTAAGTAATTACCAATACCTCCGTAACTTATATTTTTGACGTAAGATAACTCTAGCTACTTATTTTTAAAAATTTGTGGTTAAATATTTGTAGAACGGGATAGAGAAAAGAATGTCTTTCAATAACTTCTGTCTCAGTCTTGTTCATGTCTGTGAAAACTTCTGAGGAATGAGCAGTGCTTAATATTGGCATTAATTAAGGTTTCTACTTACGCAATGTTACGAAAAGTGTTGCTCGCAGATTAATTTTGCTTCACTAATGTGGGCTTGTTCCGCGTATAGCATTCTGGCTCAGTGAAGAAAGCAAGGGCAAACTGCCTCACTCCTCATCTTGCCTAGTAAGCCTCACTTCCCTCTCCTAGCTCTTCGTAGCTGATGGTGGGGAATGGGGTCCCAACCGGCCTTTGGGCTGAATACGACTTAACGTTCAGGTCGAATACTGCGAGACATATATTTCAGATTGTTTTGAAAATTGGAGACTTAAAGTCCGGATTAAAGGAACGTACAAAAAGTAAAGCTAAAGACTTTCAAATTTCTCAAGCCATGAACAAAACAGAGAAAAAAGTAAATCAAAGATACATATTTCTCTATCTTGTCTCAAAAAGGAAAAGGAAAGTATTCAATTCAATTCACGATTTGATAGCAGCAACCATTACCATCTTCTTCCATTATCATTTCCAAAATTTAGGAAAATTCCTGAGGTTTTAAAACTTACATTGACGGAATAATTATAAACTATGGCTAAGGTAGAATAATCTGAACAGGCAAGATTCGGTGTAAATTAAGTTCGTTACAAACAAAAACAAAATGTGTGTAGCCAGATTGGGAAAAATGTATGAAGCGTAATAGACAGTTTAGACAGTTCAGCCGACCTCCTAAGATTCCAAGAGTGCATTTTGTGAAAGCTACGATTTTTTGCCTTTACATAGAAGAATATACGCAAACAACGGTACGAGGCGGTGATGATTAATGTGGGAAGCAGAATATTGCGAAGTATTCAAGCCTTTGATAGGGGAGACACCTGCTAAAGGCAGGTTTTGGAGCGTCAAATAATTTACAAAGTCTATTCATCAAAAATCCAGCAGAAATTGATTTACATATTATGAAGCTAAAATAAGATATAGCCCATTTAAATATTTAAATAAATAAGTATAAAAAGAGAAAATAATTAGTGTCTTGGGTTTTATTAAAAGAAACATTACGTAAGGGAGGCTCCACGCTTCTTAAGGTGAAAATACTCCACCCAGAGAAGAATATTTCAAATGTTCGTCTTTTTCACGGGATATCCCGTAACTGTATAAAATGTATTTTTCTTGTTTTTTTAAATCTGAATCATAACCTTGAAAAAAAATGATTGTATGATGAAAATTCTTATTTTTGACTATAATCTCCGATAGTGTTGCGCTTTAAAAATGCAATAAAAAAAGTTAGAGGTTTAAAAACACTCCGTAAGCCGTGTGTCGGCAGGTGGAACATGCGTTTAGAGGCAAACGGGAAGCTCCGTATTACTCTGATTTCTAGGAAATCCCTATGTGTATTTCAGAGACAATACCTCCATTATCAAGGGCTTCACAATAGGAGCCTACAATACTTTCTATTATGAAGTGAAATGCACATTGGAATTCTCAGAAATCGGTAATCTGGAGCTTCCCGTTTGATCATTGCGAAGTGAAAGAAAGTAAGCCGTATGTCGGCAGACGGAATGTTTTTAAACCTCTAATTCATTAACAGCCGTGCTCCAACTTTCTTTTTTTTCGGAATAAAAGTTGCACGGTGAATTTTTACCCTAATCCTGAAAAACGGAAATAGCAGAAATATAAGTGGACTTGTACTTTAATTTAGAACTGGAATAAGAAAGGGTTGGTTGGGAAGGTAAATAGGACGAAATGTATTAAATTTAGTAAATTAAACGTAATTTGTGATAGGAAATATATAGAAGAATAAAGGATTAATCGAATTTGAAAAAAATTCAAATGAATACGACAAAACTCTTCATAAAATTGGTAGGCGTAAATTAAATACTCTATCTCCGTTGTATCGATTCTATAGGGAAGCCAAAGGTGAGAGGATGACGGACAAGTTAAGTCGGGAAACGACTTAAAGATTTCCTTGTCTATTCTGAAACTGTCAGTTTGCCTTATTGATCAGAGTTTCCAGCGAAACGTTCGCTTCCATTCCGAATGAAGGACGTGAATGCGAAGTGAAAGAAACGGAAGATGGGATATAAAAAAACGATGATCTTATCCTTTGACATTTCTTTGCCCAAGAAAACATTGCGAAATACGATCCAAATAAATTTATTATAGTAATCAATGTCACTTTAATATTTATATACTTATGTACTCTATTCCGCGCATTCCTCGTTTAAGAAATACATGTAAAGTTAATGCTTGTAGCATATTTTTCATTTGAGGAATTCAATTAGAAAGTATTACGAAATTGGGAGGCGTAGCATATGATATAAAAATGAGTAAAAATTCTTGTTTTTATAGTAGAGAAAAGTTTAATGAAAAGTTTTGATTTTTCGTAGATTTTTTTGACAATTTTGACAATTCCTCTCCATAACAACCCATCCCGATCGCTGGAAACGTGATTGCACGTATTTCGACGTCCTTTAACCTCTCACGTACGGCTAACTTAAAATCCCTTTCTTCTGGACGTGAGGCGGGTTTCTAATGAAAATACCCGATTGTTAAGATTTAAAATATCATTACTATTTCTCCGATCACTCGATTTTAATTCAATAATATTAGACTTTAAAACTTCCTCAGTGATATAGTCGAAATTTAAGCATTACAACCTGAAAATAAGCACAACAATGTGGATTTAATTGAGCACGGTAATGATCGGTACGGGGTACCGACGCCGGTCATGCTGAAGGGACTCTAGGTCGGTACCAAGCAGCGACAGCTTCCTTGAAGAGATAATAGTATGTGTAATGGAAGGAATGAATAACTAATGGTAATTGAATGATTTTTAGGTAGATATTAAGTCAGTCAACGATGTAGAATATGTTATTTTGGTCGTTTCAGGTTAATCTATGAGTCTCTCTACGAAGTAAATGAATATATGAACGACTGTTTTTACTTACGTGGTTTGATATATTCATAACTTTCAGAAAGAATTATGCATCGTTAACATAGCAATGCCTACTAATTAGAACTTTACTATAACAGAAAAAACAACATGGATAGCCTAAGGAAATGTTTCCATCAATTTTGATACCAATGCAAACTGCAAACTTGCATATATTTTAGCAGGAATCCGGTTCATTATATTTACTTTAATATCCCTTTCGACATCTTGATAATTTTTTAACCTTTTGTTTTAATTATAATACCTCCTTCAAACTCTTCTTTCTTTGAAGAGAAAAAACTTCGTCCTTTTTCCATTCGTTTTACATCGATTTCACTCCTCCATTCTTTAATTGCGGGGTTTTGAGTTTATGATGTGGACTGCTACCTTGAGTACCGGGAAACCTGTGGTATTTTCCGGTGCTAATAGAGAAATTCTCCTCGAAACTCTCCAATTCTGGCATTCATCTTTTGCTTCAGAGATTCCGTACTTCTTCATGCACAACCAATCGTTCTTAAAGTTACGCACCTCCATACGCCATATACAGCCAATTTTCGATTTTAGTAGTAGTAATACTAGGATTAAGGAAAGGTTTGAATACTTTGCAGGATAAAGTTGTGCGGCTGATCCCAAAGGAATAACAAGTGTGCAAAATAGCGACATGACTGGAACTCGAACCCAGGTCAACCGCAGCGCGGCATGGTAGTTCAGTGGTTAGAATACCTGCCCGGAAAATGGGATTTTCTTCCCCTCTACTTTTATCCTTGTATTCTTTATTCTAAAGTAATACGTTCAATGTACAAGAGACTTACTATACTTACATAAGACTTTGGAGTCAACTAATTTGAGAAATAGCACGGCACAGGGGAAGGATGTGAAGGGAATGAGGTTAAAAAGATTCCTTTTGGATTGAATCGGTGTGTCCTGCTGTCATGCTCAGGCTAATCGGAAAAGTGCGATTCATCCGCTGAGTTCAAGAGTAAAAGAGGATAAGGACAAAGCAGATGATGGAAATTGAGGATGGCAGCCGGAACTTAGCGAAAGCAATGAAAAGAGAGGAGAAGGGGGCGACATATGTGCGGATAACGGGAGAGGCACGGTACTTCTTCCGCGAATTTCCATTTCCTGTGCTTGCTTCTAACAGACGCGGGGTTAAAGTGGAATTACGTCCTAGATCTTCAATGTCCCCAGGACACTTCCATCAAACGGAGGTCTTGTCAAAGACTACAGCCCTTGAGAAATTATAAGCTAAGAGATTAGACTTGTCCTACAGGAATATTACGTAGTTCTTCACTTTGGCTCAAAGTTTTTGTAGAAGTTGTCCGCCATTTTCTCAATTTCAAATAATAAGATATAAGATTATGACAAATTTGAATATTAATATGATTCTTTAAATACTGAATCGTCATTTTTCCTTACAGTTTCCTTAGGGGTTCCGTACCGTATCGAATTTGGGTGTTTCTGAGAAGAATCGCTGAAATTCCCATTAATATTTTCTTCGGTTTGACAACCTGTATATTTTCAACGCGTAAAGCAATCCATAAGTGACGCTCTTCTTCGAATAAACTAGTCTTTGTGAATCGTTGGGCAAATTTTCAAGATCCGCACTCTGAATATTTTTGGCCTCTTGGACAGTTTTTTCCGATTCTATCCTTTTGTGCCTCGGGCTGATTAATTTACGGACCCTTAAGCATTTATCACTTTTTTTCTGACGGAAACACGTTTTTTCCAGTTATATCCATTTAAATATCTTTAGACAAATATGAACACATTATGACGAACACTATCATCCATGTTTTAGCGAGGAAAAAACTTGATTAGCTAATACTCGAACCGAGTCCTCATGGTTGAAAGGCTAGTATGTTAACCATTTTGGCAAGCTATAACTATTTATCTATTTGGATGTAATACCTGTTGTTTTGGAAGAAAGCAATTCTTGCTCTTTCCATTTATAGTCAATTATATCAACCCTACATAATCCCTCATCCTTCTTCCACCTTTCTTCCTGGGCATGCGCCTATTTCCTTCCGTACAATTCCCTAACATCCAGGTTATCTTTCCACCTCTTCCTTGGCCGACCCACACTCCTTTTCCCCTTTGGAAGATTGTCTCTTGCCACTCTCACTGTCCTCTGTACATCCATTCTCTCTGTGTGTTCATTCCATTTCACCTTCCTTCGATGAACCTACTGGTTAGTATCTTCCACACCACAATCTATTCTTATCGACCATGGAAACGCTGGGCGTTGATCCGGCCATTGCCCAAAAACTACAAACCAAATCCCACTGAATATTGTTCAATCAGTTTCTTCCCTTTGTTATTTAAAGCCTCGGAGAAACTAGTTCATAACCAAGTCATAAATATCTCACGCAAAACTCGATACTTGCCCATTGCAACCTGGTTTTCGGAAGTCTCATAGTATTGCAATAGCGTAAGTAAAGGTAACTGAGGAAATCCGAGGATCCATTGATTGTAAGAAAGTAAAAGCCTCAATTCTCCTTGATTTCAGCAAAGCTTTCGACTCAATGGGCGCAGATGTTTTGATCGCCAAATTACAAATCATAGGTTTTCCTAAATTCTCCGCCGACTGGTTTGCTTCATATCAACACTAACGCGTAGATGAGAATCATTTTCTTTTCTCTTTAATTATTAACGGTATGGAATATGACAATGGGCTAAATCAGTGTTGCCCAAACGTTTTCACACTACCGCCCCCTTGAATTCATCACCAATCCCCCAACCGGCAAAATTAATATCTGTACGGCCAAAACTAGAGAATGATAGAACGAAAAATGAACACTGCAATTGTAAAATATCCACCAAATTCTACAAGGAAATTTCCTGATGTTGTATTGGTGCTATAAATCCAGAAAAACTCTATTGATAAAGGAAGATGACGGGCAATGGGGTAAAATTATTTTTCGCCCTACGTCCCCCTGGATGAGATCAGCGCCCCTAGAGGGGCGGTATCGCTTACTTAGGGAATAACTGGGTTAGATGGAAGAGGAGACTTTTAGTCTCAATTTTGACTCTCAAATAAAAGAATTAATTATTGTCATTATTAACTAGTTCTCCTGATCGTCTTCACCATGGTTTCATCTGAATATAGTTTATAATCAATGCCACGCTCTCTTCCTTATTCTTTCCCATTTCAATTTGTTTACCGATTCTCTTGAAACCAAACCTTATCCAATGCAATCATAGTTTTCTCACAGGACACACTTAGAAAGCTGCAATGGCAGCATCTACCCCAAATGGAGCTTAGCTTAGTGATTCTCGTCCTAAATATCCATTAATGTCCAGAGAGAGGGAAAGGCCTTTTGTACCCTAAAGAAAATAACCTTCGCTGAAATAAAACTAACGGTCCCTAGAAATGCACATTGGTATAGTGGTTAACGGGGAGAAGAAACAGGCTGTAAAAGAGAGCAAAAAGAGAGCGTTCCCATCAAAGGAAACCACAGCAAAAAAGAACCCACGAACAGTACACAAAGAGAAGCGATGCGTCTCTGAAGCAGGGAGAGCAAAAGTAAATATTTATCATGGTTTTGTTTTCGAAGCAAGAAGCGCTGAATTGGCGAATGGCACTCAACATCAAGGTACGGCGAACAGTGTTTCTGTATTAATTGGAGGTTTCACTTGAGTCTTCGTCCCTGAGAACGGTTTGAACCTCAACCCCTCCACCATCAGTAACCAGAGGCAGCGGAGCGGGAGTTTTACTGGGTAAAGTGAGGAGTGAGGTATTTAGCTTTTTATTTCGTCATTGAACAGAAATGCTTTAAGAGAAAAAAATCAAATAAAAGTATCACTATGACAACGTTTTTCATTGCATTCAATGAAGACCAAGATGGAATTCCGAGCATGACTCATTCCTCAATGGCTTTCATTCTACCACAGCCTCGGATAAGAATGATACATAAGAAAGTAAAGAAAAAAGGAATTAAGAAATCCGCTATTTCGGCCTCAACTTCGGTAGCACTTCAAAATTAAAGAGGAATAAGGAAAACTTACACACGTTACCACAGAATTTAGTACATACGACCTAGGTTTCGGCGCACAGCGTTATCATCAGGAGACATATCGTTATCAGATGTCATCAGGTGTCATCATTGCCTGACGATGATACTATTTGTCGAAACCTAGGTCGTATGTGCTAAATCCTGCGGTAACAGGTATTAGTTGTCCTTATTCCTCTTTCATAAATTAGAGATACTTTTTCTCTATCATCCACAGTTACATATGTGCCCTGCAAGCTGCGTTTCGTCGTGGGCTTCCGGATAGCCAAGTGGGCGACGCGTTCGACTTCGATGAAAGCGGTCCCGGGTTCGATTCTCGGTGGGGGCCTACGTGCGAAATGGCCTAAGCTGTCGAAGCACTTTTAACAATACTACTAATACTTCTTTCATCGTGCGCGCCACGGATCCACTATCCTAATCGATAACTGTTGCGTATCGTCCGCAGAAAAAATGATTCTAAAATCAGATCTTGTGAATCAGAAATAAATTCTATACCTTGCACCTTTTAATGTTCACTTTTTCCGCAGGCGACACTCGATATTATAGGTAATAATGCTAAATTTAGCAATTTCAGTTGCTCCGAAATGGTTCCGATATTTGATAAAGCTGCTGATTCTGAAATTTAAAACGCCCACGCCGTTGCCTAAAATTTGCTAATTTTTCCCGTCTCTAAATTTCCATCGCTTCAGCTTTAATGAGACTTTCGCCAGTGCTGCGGGTCGTCTCGTAATTTGATTTCGGAAGCTAAATAAAGTCGTTGCAGGGAAATTTGTTCACAGTCTATGAATGACGGAAGATTTTTTTCTTTGGCGATTTATCGTCTGCGTAATTTAGGCAGAAAACTGATTACAACGCCCTCATTAATGTTTAATCCTATCAGTCGCGCATTCATCTCTTTGTGAATCGATTAAACGCTCGATAATTGCATTAATACATTACGAAGCGTTCGTTTTCCTAATCATTGACGTGGAGTATTCGAGAAATCATAGGTCGCATTTGAATATGTCATTACTTGGAAAAAACATCAAAGATATCGCACACAATCGAAATGAAAAACTTAAAACCAGCTCCATCTGTGAATAAAAAAACAAAGTAATAAAGTTGATTTTTAATGAGATATCTAAGAATTTATGAAAGCTAAAATCAAAATACAGCGAAAACGAGAGTAAAATACTGCTTTAATGTTTAAAATATTTCCAACAGAACGACAATCTATTCCAAAAGCGCTGACATTTACATTGACAATTGAAGCGGAAAAAAACATTTGCATTCGAAGCGACCGGTCCATCGAAACAACAGCAAAGAAACAAAGAACAAAGAATTAAACTTCAATAAAGATGCAGCAAACGAAAGTAAATACCCCATAAAAAATTAGCAAAGATTCAACAAGAAATACTAATTCAACGAAAATGAACGAATATGAAACAAAGAATCGAAAAGTAGTAAACACACGAATGAGTTCAATATAAAAAAGTAAGTAACATTCAAAGAAAAAATAGAAAATAGTGTGCAATAACATCGATTAACATTGAATTTTATAGTGTTCATACCCCCCTAAAGCATCGTAAAAGGGAGCTTTATTTGTACGGTGATTTTGTTAAGGAATAAGTAGGGCATTTCTACTCGTAAATACGATAAGTTTGGCAACCTTAGCTAAGAGATCAATTATTGGGCGATTTTAACTTGCAGCTTTGAATTTTGAATGTTTAAAATATCTTCCTACAAGTACGATACAATAAGATGTTCGATATTAAAATTAAGTTTTCCACGTACAAAATCTCGATTTGCTAATTAACTGATACCCCTACGGTCTAATCTCAAGGAAGAATGGACTTGAAAAAAGTGTTACGGTACCGGGAATCGAACTAGGGTCTCCGGTCGGGTGCTCTGCCCGTTGAGTTATCCCGACAGAACATTTCTCCAAGCCATCCCGTTTCTCCCGTCAGACTTTTTTCCTGGGTGGGCACCATCTTGCGCTAGATCACCCTTACCCGCTACGGTCTGTTGGACATTAAGTGTCATTCTATAGTGTATGTTAATCGTGAAAGGACCTTTCATGACAGAACCGCAACTATATCTAGTAACGTCAACTATACATATCTTCATTGGAATTTTGTATTCAAAGGTCGCGCACTGCAAGTTTGAATGCGGTTTTCTAATAGGACACATATAAGGCAGTCAATATGTAGGCCCTAAGGGTGGGGATATTTAAAGCTGCGGCGGAGAGTGATACGAAACAGTTTGGAGCAACTGCCCACGGCTTCATCCAAGTTTTAATTGCCACACACATTGATGCACTACGAGAAACTTGTAGCACTTCATGCCCTAATTACGGCGGAGTTTCATGCAAAAAAGTTTCTCTCTGTAGCCAACCTAAGTTTCTGTCAGTTCTTCTGTAATTTCTTCTTTCGGATACGGGCCTCGTGGCCATCCTTTAAATTTTAGGAGGAGGGATTACGAAAGAATTACTATAAATGTGCTTTTTGTAGATTAGATTACGAGTATTAATGCATTTAGAGAAGATTATTAATGTATTCTTTCGTAGTGGAATATTAGAATGATAAACGGGTGTGAAGAATATCGACATAACCGGGAATCGAACCCATGTCTCCCACATTCCGGGCAATGTATCCCCTCGGGCGAGAATTCTTTCCCTCAGGCAGGTATTATTCCAAGTCATGCCGTTATTTTCCACGCCTGTTCATAGTTAGGATTCAGCCTCACGGATTTTTCTTACTAATTTATTTCCTTTCCAACGTTCTCGGAATATTATAATGTTAAATTTCCTGTGCATTCGTAATGGGCCTATGTTTTCTCAAGAGAGACGAAAAGTGAGGTAGCCAAGGTGAAATATTTTCGCAGCCGCACAATTCTGCCAAACACTCATTTATTTTATCAAACAATTCCGCGATTTCCAACCGAAAATTTCTCTTCAAGGAAAGAATAAAATTCCTTATGGATTTACATTTCTTTTCGTGCAATCCTGTGGTTCAGAGGTTAATGAATAATAATAAAATAATTTTCCTTACTGAGAAGTTGGTTTCTATGAGAATTTCCAAAGAAAAGAATGAAAACTTACTTCACATCTATCATTCACGCTCGCACAATATTGGGTCTACCAAAATATCATTACTAATGTACATGTAGTTTTCATCAAGTTTTCATCTCATCAAAACGATACTTGCTGATTGGAATCATGTGAAAATTGCCAAAAAATAACTCCAAAAAGTTTGTCATTTTCATCGCCGTCGTCCTGACGACTAAGGCAATTTTTTAAGTTTCTCTTTCCTTATTCGTACTTACTTTCTTATAACCTGCCCGGAAAGTGGGAGACCTGGGTTCGAGTCCCAGTCATTCGCTATTTTTCACACCTCCTATGACTGTTTTCTAAATTTGAAGGGTGTTGAATTTAATACAATCTACCAATGATACCTCGAAGATATTCAACTTTCTTTCAAAACATTTACTACTTTAATTTTGCATACTTTTATTCTTTAGAATGTTTACTGATGTATTGTAAAATATGAAAATCTTCGTTGATTATTTTGAGAACTATCCTTGCATAATGAACAAGTTTTTATTTTCCTCTCTTTGAATTGTTAATTATTCGGAAAGAATAGTTGACGACCCCAAATCAGAAAACATTTCCAAAGAGGAACCAATACACACCTCGGTCGAGATTCAAACTCTAAATTTATTATAGTGTGAACAACAAAAACTATTACTATCAGTATATTTACTTTGCCGTCTGTTTAAAATTGTGATTTCCTGAAATCTACACTTCGGCATCAAGAGAACATTTTATGAAAGATAAACTACCACCGAGCGGATCGTTTCCACTTGTTCTTATGAGGGGCAAGGGATTCAGGACGACAAAAAACGAAATAACATGGCTGAGACTCGGTTTATCTCCTGAGTGAAACGCCAAACGAACTGTAAGCTTTAACAAAGGGTGGGCGGGAGAGTTCTCAAGGCGAAAAACTTCTATCAACTAGAGCCCAATAGAGAACCCATCTAAAGACATTTTAGAAGTTCGATCGTGGCGCCACTTTTGACGAGTTCTACAACTATTTTCGAGTGTCACCGGGCACATAACATTCAGGGGCGAAAGGGCAAAAGTTAAAAGAAAAGCGATTTACGAACACGTGAGCTCGGGTACAGTTCGTGAGTATAGCGAATCGCGAGATGGGAGTTTCTTTCACTACCAGAGAACGTACACCTCTAAAAGTTTCTTCCTTACTAAATGGCGCGGAAGGTAACGGGCGATCACGTATTTCATTGCATGTTTTGAAAAACTTTACGAACTGATATTCATTCGAAAGATGAATCTCCGAAGTTTATGGTGAAAACTTTCAGGAGACAAATCTGATGATCTGGATGAAGTAAATGAAAAAAGGAATTAGGAACTAAGACAGTTCATCTACATGTACACATCTACAAGCCGATTTTCCGCATGTGGCAGGGGTTGCATGCACCATGACTCTACTTTTCTAATCGATTACGAGTACTTTCGCGTATCGTAAACAATAAAAATTAATTTTAAAACGCCTAACATCTAGTTCTAGCATCTATTTCTCTGACTGTTTTTTCAGTATTAGAGCATCCTATGCAACAGGACGGAAGCATAATATCGGATACATCTTTTACGAAATTACTTTCTCTGAACATATTAAGTAAATTTATCCTTTGTTTAAATCTTTTGTCTTCTAGAGATTCCCATCCTGCATCCCGAAGCATCAGAGTAACACTCACTGATTTGTCGTAACATTTTTTTACGAAACGCATCGCCTTTCGCTGTACCTTTTCTAATTCTCGAATGCAACTCTTTTCGACAGTGTCTCATACACTAAACCCATACCCAAGGCGAGACCTAACCAACGCAACATCGCTCACGGACTTTTTCTTCACTCCTACCGATTATTCTCCTTGCGAGTCCGAGTTTAAATGCTCGTCCACAGCATCTGAGTCGGTGAATTATAAACACCAGGTCAACCAAAAGGAAACTTTTCGGTCTCGAATTTTTTCTTTGTACCCCTGATGATGCCTTCTTGAAAGGCAAAATACGCGTAGGAAGTTTACACTTTTTGACGATTTTCGGAGTGACTTCTTTCAATTAAGAGAAGGAACTAAGAGTCAATTCTCTAAAATGTTATAATTTTTCATTATCATAGCATGAAATCCGGAAGGAATAGATTAGGCGACTTGAAAGAGGCTAAAAACAGTTTCCCTAGTTTTGCTCGGATATCTCACTTATTTCTGATTAGAAAAATATTATACAGCATAGGAACTTGTATCCTGTAGCTTCTGAACGGGAGTACTGAGAATAGCAAACAAAAACAGCGATGCAATGAACATTTTATATAATTTTTAGCAACATCATTTACTGTATTTGTAATGTTATCCTTATGCGTAATAATTTTCCTCTGATATTATAGTTTTTAATATAATTCTAAGAATCAACGGTACATGTATAAATAAAGAAATAAATATATATTATACATAATTAACTATCTATTAATTAAATCCATTATTATAAACTTATTAGATTCACTTAAAATGATGATTGGTTGAATGGAGGAGGCTACTCAGATTGACAAATAAATGATTTCCTTGAGTTTAATAATGTTTTTGGTTATATAAATCTTATCGATCCGATGCTCCCCATTTGTAGGAAGGTCTAATAAATGGCCTCATACTATGAATCCCTAGTGGTATTCCAGTTGACGATTTAACTCATCTACATAAATATCCTTGAAGTCACTTTTCGGCGTGTAGCAGGGGATGTAATCACCAATCGTACGAGTTACCTCTTTCTCTTTGCTGTAGCATATAATTCGCGGAAATGATGAATCCCTAAAACGACCTGTCTACCATTATATCTCTCTTATTTTACGCTCACAATCAGATCGCTCGGGTTATACTCCTAAAATATGTTTGATAACATTAGTGTAAATCTTCCGTCGATAAAACAAAGAGAGTAGGGAACAGTTGGGGTTTCCGCGGAGATTGCGAAGAAATTCAAGTCAAAAGATGATAATCGAAGAGGGGAACAAGGTAAGTCACAAATTGCCCCAGACGATGCGAGGTAATGAGTTAGGAATTATTGCATTTAAAAACCTGAACGTTTTTTCATCGTCAAAATCTGAGTTTTGGGAAAACGGAGTGGAAAGAGAGCAAAGGCGTGAAGATAAAGCATTAAGTGGATTATAGATACCACGAAGCGCTGAAAACGAAAGCGGAAATCAGCAAATCCAGAAAAAACGAACGAAAAATATAAGAGAAAGGAAAGAAAGTAGGAGTTACTCGGACACGGCAGGTGAGTATTGAAAATTGCTATTTAAGTATTTCTGAGAGAAAATTTTGCGATTTTGCTAACATTCACAGTAGAAAAGCGATGAGATACGCATGGTACACATGCTTTGAATTTAGAAGAAGAAATTGAAAGAGAAAAAGTCTGCCGCAGCCGGGAATCGAACCCGGGTCTCCCACTTTCGCTAACTCTGCTGTTAAGATTACGAATTCTTTGCTACTCGTGACTTAGTTGGATTAAGTTGATCGCAATTTATGGCTTGGTTATTTATGTATTAATTTTCACAGTTGGTGGTATTTCTGTAGCGTTTACATTTTTGTACTTTTAAGATTTTGAAATGTTTACATTGTTGTTGTTCGTTTATTTATATTTATAGATTCGTTCTGTTAAACCTTTCTGTATTGTTAATATTGGTGTGTGTAATAGTCACCGAGTGCCACTTGAGTTTAAAGTTTCTATCTTTTAGACAGTCACTCAGACTAGACCCAAGCTCTACCGATCAATCATCTACTATTACACCACTAATATTAATTTAAATTTATCTCGCTTTAGATTTATACTACAACGCTTCTAGGAAAGCAAGATATATGTTGTTGTTGTTGACACAAGAAACAATTGGCTTGCTTAGCTCGTAATAGAGACGCGAGACTGATAGATTCAACCCCTCGAGAATTAGCGCACGATATAAAAGTACCGTCTCCAAAATCAAAATCACTTCCACATTTCATTCAAGGAAATTGCGATTCTCGAGGAGAATCTAAGAATGAGAGAAATGGAAAACACTAGTGGAGATCTACATTAAATGTCGGATTGATATCAACTGATAAATATATCTTTATGAACATAGCGGTTCATATTAATGTATCTTTGGAGTAACGCATTATTGAAAATTCCCGCTCAACACGAAAAGTAATTGCAGTTTGATGCACTTATTCGATAAAAATCAACTTTTCTGCATTTTATTGGAAAAATTACCCTCAAATCACAAAATTAAAGAAAATAGAAATGTCTTCTTTCCGTATTTCTATGTACTCAGTTGTTTCCTCTAATATTGCTTTCACGAATTTGATGTGACGTGAATAACTCGAAGATAAATGCCGGAATACAGGCTCCATTGAACGTAACACTTTTCGTAAAGTTCAAACACTTTGAAACGGAACGAATAACCAAAAAGGCGTTGATTTTGTGGAATTTCAATGCCGAATTAAAACTCTGGAATCAACTATTCTTGGGGAAACTATGTAGATTTGTTCTATTTAAATAGTCCACACAATCGAAATAAAAACACGAATTAACTGTGCATATTACAAACAAAAACGTGACACATACTAAATATAAATCGTACGAATTCAGGATCTACTCTTGGCTTGACAATTTCGCGTGTCCCTGGGCTTCATAAATGTACTGCAAGTGTTACTTGCAGACTTGACTCCTTTTACTTACGCAAATTGAGCGATAAATTAAATAAAACATACGTAAACTAAGTTCCTCAGAATGGGGATTTTTAGCTAGTCGCAGCTTTGAAGGTCGAAAGAAATAAAATCTACGGAAAAGCTTTTTCATTCTGAGTTGAGTGTATAACGTCACGAAGTCTATCGGTGTCTAATCTTAAAAAACTATCTTAAGAGTTTCTTTCGGAAAAGTTGATTCTCGTGTTGTGATTTGAAATTAGAGCGGCGACATCGTCAACGAGGTCAGCTGGGGTCAATACTCTTGAAGGAGGGAAAACGGCGTAAAGTAAACAATTGTTACTCACATTTTGCGGAGTCCTTCACATGATCGATAATGCTGAATTAATCACAGGCTGGTCGTCGTGGCAACCGAGAAATCCTTAGGGGAGGATTCTATCCGATGTGAGAGACACACGCAACGGAAGTGACTGATCGCGAGGAAACCCGCCGCTAATTTAGAGCAGGCCCTGGGCAATATCGATGGAAGGAAGATGGCGCTGCGACGAGTGAGGGGGTTCTGATGGGGCAGGTGGAAGTGGGGGTTAGATGGGGCAGGCGGGAGAGGGGGTCAGATGGGGCAGGTGACGTGGCATGGAAATGAAAGCGGAGGGGAAAGATATCGAGTGATGTCAGAAAAAGCAGAGAACTTACGTAAACGGCTCAGATGCAAGTCCTTTCCGCTTGCCTGCATCCTAGAAGTTTAGCATCCCCATTCCGCTCTTATAAATACAACGAGGCCATTTAAGTTATTACAGGATTATCCTGCATCATACACACATGTGATACAAATGCTGAGAAATTTTAGAATTATCCTTTTTAGATCGGATTGAACGTGAAAGTTTGAAATCTCTCTTATTATCCACTAGTTCTTCAGTCAGGTTCGAAGAAACTTTTTGGAGATTTTTCGCAAAAATTGAGAAATCAAAAGCTTACCTTTCTATTGATGTCATATATTCCAATTTCTTTTATTCTTATGTAAAAAATGCATGGCCTCAGTAAGAACAGTCGTCCTTGTCATCAAATAAACGGGTACACAAATTTTGGAGCAATTTAAGAAAATTCTCTCTATTTCGTATGATATTCCATGGTCGAGGAAATATCTTTTTCCAATTTCCTATATTACGTTAGACATCTCCATTTACTAGCACTAATACTGCTACTTAGATTAATAAAAGAAATAAAGGATCTGCAGTTGAAGGCACTCTAAGGTATATAAAAACTGTGTACCCTTTTTCTCCAAGTCTCATAAGTCAAGTATTAGATATTTGGTTGAATTTAATGAAATGGAAAACCGGTCTAGGTGTATGTATGAGGGTGAATAGACGAAGAGCCTGTAAAAACTATATTAACAGCTAATGATACCGTTAAGCATCACGAAAAATTTATGTTGAATTGTAAGTCTATGTAATAACCTACAATGGAATACACTACAATAAATTTCACGACAAGTTTTTAAAATATTTCAATGAATCGAAAGACAGGAACATTATAAAATGAAACTGCTAATTCAAAAATATATTAAAGAAAGGACATCCTATTAATGATCAATTATAGAATTAAGTTTCATAGAGCTTACGTATTTTAAAATTTTCAACAATATTTTTACGAAAATAAAAATCTTCGTCTTACGACGACATCCTTACAGGTCTAAGTTCTTCGTGTTTTGACGGTAAAATCACAGATCTCGACTTAATCAATCAGCATTGTAGTCAAGCAGACGGGTTGTTAAAAAAAATACAAATGTTTCCTGTGTTCGGTAATTCTCGCACTTTCGAATGAAAGACAATATTTCACGGTAAAATGAAGAACGTTAGAGTACCAACTTATACGTCTAGCTCGTAATTAGTTGAAATGAGGAAGTTTACTCATACAGGGAGGAAGAATCAGCACTCTTTCCTATAGCGATGGAATCGCTATAGGAAAGAGTGCTGATTCCTGAGTACTGATGGATGGACATAGCGATAGCGACAAAGCGATGGAAAAGACCACAAGCAAAAATATATTAAAATAAAACAATGAAATGATCTTTAGCAGAAATATAGACTAGATAACATTCAGCCAACAGTCTCAAATAACAATTCAGCTATTTAGGTATCAATGTCAGAGGTGGAAGTGGCAAATAAGTAGAATAGCCCAGGCGAAGAGAAAGTTGTACTGGAAAAATATTGGTCACCTAAGATAATGCAAGCTCGGATATCAGGTAACAATTAATAAAAACTACATATGGAGTTTTTGGTATGGGTGTGAAACATGGACTGTAACATCAGCTGAAATTGAAATGGACAGACGGAGTAGCTGATTCTACGAGCAAACGTAAATAGAAGTCCTCGGAAAACATTGGTTAAACGAAAAGGAAACTTAATCACTCTATGGATAGATCTCCTGAAAGCATCGTGGTAAGGAATGATGGAAAGGAGGAATGATAGAGGAAGACTTACCTTGGATCATCAAGGACAAGTGATGGTAAATATTACAATTAGGATATGTGGGGAAATGAATAGGCCAACAAAAATACGGTTTGCATAGATGCAACAAATCAATTATAGGGTCGTAACCAATGATGATCTTGAAGGTACAAAGAAATTTCCAAATCGACAATTAAAATTTGCCTACATTATACACGCATTGTCCTTCGAAGACAATCTTTAAAGTTTTTTATGGTAAATTAAACACATACATCCATTTCGCACCAAGTTCATGTCTTATCAAGGTCAAAGATAATTCATAGAAGTTTTGAGATCCAATTGAATGAATTGAAACGCATATTTTACCGTATTTACACGGGAATAATTTATCCCCCTAATTCAGATTACAAGGAATCGAGATCTGTTTCGTTATTTTAATTGATATACTCACATCCATCACCGTTTTATACAAAAGAATTATCATAAGCTCGTTAAAGACACACATATTGGATTGCATTCTTTCCTTTCTGCATACGTTCCCATTCAATGACATTGGCCGTACTTTTCCTTCACTTGACGTAGCTAATTTTGCCATAAATTTGCAAAACTTTACAATGTATTTTTCCTATAATACAATATATACATGTACAGACTGATCACTGATAATGTCACGTCTATCTTTAAATTCACCAGCCCGTTTATAAGCGTTATTCACTTTCAATAGTATTCTATGGAAGAGGTGGCTAAGATGAAAACCATTATACGGCAGCACTCAAGTTTCAATATCTTTTATATTACCACAGGAATAACCAAGGCTGAGGCAAAGAGGTAGGGAAGATAAATTCTCTTTCCCCACGTGCCAAAAGACAAGTAAAAGCTTTCAATCTATCAAAAGGAGGTAACAGCGACATATCTATGATACAGCTTTAGATGTAAACATTGTCTTTGGCCATGAAAAATTTGTTATCCGTCATAAAATTGGCTCTAATAATTGATTGGGGATTAAATTCAGAAGCCATTATAATTTTGGTTCAGCACAGCTTAATTCAGCAAGGCTTAATGCTTCTCTTTGAAATGGTTGTTAGGGGATTGTTTACTTTTTGGTCTCTCAAAAGCTATTAGTTATTCATCTACTGCGATTATTTCTACGTGGGCTGTTTCCTCATTATCCCTTCTGATAACGGCAGGAACGCAAACATTAAATGGATTTTAAAAATGCAATCCGTTCAATTACTTTGTTTCGCAGTCATATTTCTACTCGTTTCAGAGATACAGAATTATTCGAACGTTTGAGACAGTTCACAGAATACCCTCTTCCATCGGTGTAAATGGCGAAAAGGATCAAATTTAGTCGTAGAAGAGATTTTAGTCAATTTTCGTCAAACCTCTGGGGAATTCGTGCCTTGGTTTCCATTCTGAGACTCTTTATAAGCATTTGACATAAATGGGTGCGGAAAGTTTGAGTTCAGTCGAAGGAAATCATTTTAAGTTTCTCTACTTTGTTCGTTAGCATCGAATTCCAAACCACCTCTGGGGAGAATGCTGTTTCCTTAGAATGATATATGAAAGGAAAGGTCGACACAGTGGATGCCTTACCAAAATAAGGGACTGAAGCTGCGTGAGGAATCGTTAATAAATGTAGTTTCGAATACTAAAAAGTTTCCGGAAATTTTTATACTTTGGTTAACAGAACTTTTGAAAATTGAGCCTAATCTTAAAAGCGTGCGTGTGCTAGGGCGTTCAAAGTTCCCAAAATCTAGCCGTACTGCATCTAGGATAGTTTAGAACTGCAATAATACCGAGATATATTGTTTTACAGCATTTTTGCAAGTATCTAACAAAGGATTGTATGGATAAGCTTATGCATACGACAAAATGAAGTTTTGCGGGCGACAG
The DNA here is from genome assembly GCA_000376725.2 of Ladona fulva. Lineage (NCBI taxonomy): Eukaryota > Metazoa > Arthropoda > Insecta > Odonata > Libellulidae > Ladona > Ladona fulva. The sequence continues at coordinate 2,340,107 of KZ308133.1, read as the reverse complement.
TTAGTCTTCTGGGAACATTATTTAACCCATTTCACGCGCATACATACGTTTGTATGCCTGTATATTCGCCAATAACTCCAAAACCAAGCATTTCCCAATTTCTAAGGACATCACAATATTATATTACATCTTCACGCAATTTCCATTGACCTTATGGTGTCCGGTTATATCCAAGACGGGACAGTATTTTCCAACCATTATTATTACTACCACTATATTTTACAGATGGCCTAGCCGGTAGTTACTTAATACTATTTTATAATTATTCCAATATTTTTCTATACAATCATACAGTAAAATATACAATGTTAATTACTTTAATGCAACGCTTTTGCCCACTATAGGACATCATCTAATTATACCATTCACTATCACGATACATACAATTTCAAGCAACAAAAATATATTATTACTATAAAAACATCTCATAGCAATAACAATACAATAACTATTTAATCATATTTCTATTACTTATGATTAATCTTGTTTTGTTTTCTTTGTGTACTTTGTAAACTTTTGAACATATTATGTAGTTTTTTTATTTTGACATTATTGTATTCCATCAATTTTTGAAAGTAATGCACTTATCTTCCTGATCTAATGGGCATCCCTCCCAAAGATAATAAAACATTAATAATAAAAATAATAATAGAGCTGTCTCCGAGCTTAAAAATTCACTAATTCTTCCCAGATAATTTCCCTAAAAACAGTACATTTTCAAGGAATAACATGTGTGAAAAATAGCGGCATAACTGGGACTCGAACCCAGGTCTTTCTCTATCCGGGCAGGTATTCTAAACACTGAACTACCATGCCACCGTTTCGGAATGCTTTTGTGAGAAGGACCATCTGGCGGCAATTTGCCCTACTAAATGTGGAGTCTGCTCGGCTTGCTCACTAAAGCATTCCCAATCAGTGTGGAAGAGAGGCCGCATGGTAGTTCAGTGGTTAGAATAGCTGCCCGGAAAATGGGAGACCGGGGTTCAAGACCCAGGCATGTCGCCTGTCACATCTGTTATTCCTTGGGTTTCAGTCGCACGGCTCTTCCGTGCTAAGTTATTCACCTTTTCCTGATCCTAAGTACTTTTTACTTAAAAGGTCAATAAAAGTTTATGCATAATAAAATTTGTTCTTTAATTTACATCCCTCATTACCAAACAAGTTCAGGGATCCTAAAAGGCCTTCACGCTTACCGTACTTAAATTTTACCTTTATCGCTTGCAGGAATCATCTCTTTTCCAAAATGAAATCTGTTGGAATCATCGTGTGAGGTCAAGGCAAGTGCAATACGATTAGATATTATGTAAATATTACATTCTCATTGAAGATTATGCATTTTGGGTGCAAGTCACTCAAAGTTTCATAACGTACCAATATTAAAACTTAATACATGACTTTCAATCGCCGTCGTCTAGGTGGCATATGCGTTTGTTGAAATAATTTCCACCGGCGTCATAAGACAGCGAGACATTGCAATACGTATGCACAGAGGCCTGTATATGTATTGAGGGAGTATATCACATGAATCTGTTCAATTGCCACTAAAATAATCGAAAGAGTACTGAGAGCATGAGAAGCATCTCCGCCTTCTACGGACAAATATGAATGGCGTAAGACATTTGGAATACTGAAAGACTTCCGGTACACACGGAGAGTTATGTGATAGCATAGAACAGCGACAATATTCTCGTATTAAAGTTTTCTTTTAATCATAACTTTCCAATAAATGAACAAAAAATACGTTCTTTTCCACCTGATGAAACCAATCAGTCTCTAAAACCGAGCGATCACCGAATAATCTTCGAAAAAGGTAAATCTTTTTGCTCATTTATTGGATATCATGGAACTTCACTTCCCTACGGGAATTTCGTAGCTATTCTGTTTTTTATCGTACGTCATCATATCAACAAATTACTTCAATTAAAGTTTCTTCAGTATATAGGGGCCATCCTTAAATTATGTAACGGCATTTTTGAGATATCTGACCCATCCTCTCACAAAGTGTTCCATAGAGCCTCATACCCCATGAACCAAATGTCACAGACCACCCCTTGTGTGTGACCTCACTTAAGAACATCATTTTCTTATCACCTCCTCCAATATCACCCGATCTCGCTATTCGATAGTCAAACAGCGTAACACCGCAATTCAGTTTCTGATATGCTATTGCATCTCGCCTTTAAGAGAGCACGTGTCAGAAACAAGCTGAACTCGCTCTCCGCTGCTTCAATTTTCTTCCGACGTACTATAGCTCAGAATGGCATAAGTTTTAAATAAAGAGAAGTTCGTTCAAAAAGTTAAACGGAAAGTAGTTGCAATAGCGCAGATTCTATTTCATATTCAAGTAACTTCACAGTTTCAAACTAAAGAAATTTCCACGGTAATTAATACGGCAAAGGACGTTAAAATCTGCAAATGATTTCAAAGGAATGACTAGTAATGCGCATGAGATTCAAGTTAGAAATGGTATACTTCTATAACGATTGTGAAATCTCACGATTCGTTTACAATGACTGCTGTGACATGCGTTTCTTTGAATAAGACGGAAATTGTTGAAGTAAAACACACTTCAGGATTCATATGACTTACATAGCGGCTTTGACCATGAAGAGGACAACTATTTATTAATATGGATGCATCGAAATACACGATATAACGATACAAGTTAAATAATCTATATATAGTTAAATCTACTTTTGCGAGATATCAAATATTCGATGACCTTAGTTGATTCTCCAACTGGATTTCATTCCTCATGTTGCTGGTCTCAATTTCATACGACCATCAATTCTAATTAAGTTTTTGCAAAAATTTGCTTACCATAAATATAACATTACATATACAACTCAACGAAGTTTTTATCAAAAGAAAATTGGTTCACTAGTTAGGTGATATTAATTATCTTTCTAACACCGACAAACAATAGCTCGTTGGATCCACCAATAAACACAAAAGTCTTATGATAGGGGATGAGACGATTTGGCAGATGAGGAGTGAGGTCCTTTGCCCTTGCTATCCTCACTAAATTAGATGGTTATTAGTGGAAAATGTTACATAATTGCTGCATAATTATCCTATAGTTATCAATTTCCATAGATATCAACAAGGAGATACAAGGACGAATGCCGTTTTTGACACATTTCATACCTCAGTGGTTTTCATATTATTATAGCCATGAACAAGACTGAGACAAAAGTAAACGAGCGACATATTTTCTTCTATCCTGTACCAAAATACATATGTAAAAGTTTCAATTCAACAAGATTTAGTGGGAGGAATACAATAATAGATAATATTATTTTAACCTAATTCGGTAAGCGAGGACCTTTCAGGTTGATTTGGTCAACTTAAGTTGCTAACACTACTAACAAATGAAGCTGAATCTATCAAATACTGACGAAGGAACCGTTGCTCTAAGCGTATATCATATCCGATCATAAATAACGCCTACAGATAAAAATAAAGTTCAAGTGTTACATTTATCCTTTTCGATTTGTTTGGCAGTATTTCAAGCCCTTTCTCATTCTATCAAATTTCATCGGAAGGATTAATTCCGAATCCGTGGAATCGATCCCAGAAGACAAACAGTCGCACTTTCTCACGATCTCAAATCCTCGAACCAATTCCACGCACAAACACCCCGACAAATCCCATTGCCCATCTTCCAATCGATAGCTGCCAGCCGTAAGCAAACCGTGGCTCCCCAGGTGCATGTAATTCCTCGGTACCTTCTACATTATACATCTATATCTACATACTATATATACACGTCCAGCCCCTTTCGATTAGTGGAGCGGGGATATCACCAAAATTAACTGATGAACTCAATGATTTATCAATACTGATGATTTCATCAATACGCGTCATCTTACCATACCTTGATTAATGGAACCTTTTTTCTTTTGTCTTTTTTTGCGAGACGGAGGAAAACGCAATTTTTAGTTTCATGATTCCATTTTCATTCCTTCTTTTAATTGCTGTCATGAAAGGCACTGAGGCATGAGTAATACGTTATGCTATTCACTCTAGTCACTTCTTAATTAATGCTTTGAAAAATGTTGATTATAGCGTGGTAGTAGTAGCATTATTAAAAGTGCTTCGACAGCTTAGATCATTTCTCAAGTAGGTTCCCACCAATAATCGAACCCGGGACCGCTTCCACTGAATTCGAATGCGTTACCCACTTCCTGCTATCCGGGAGTCTTAATTATAGTGTCATCGAGCTGAATATACGTAGACTTTGTCCACTTACGGCATTCTGTCCAAGTGAGAAAAACAAACAGGGAAAACCACCTCAACCCTCATTTTGATTAGCCGCCTAATGCTTCTCCAAAGTTTTTTGTATCTAATGGTGGTAAAGATGAGGTTCAAACCGGACTTTGGGTAGAAGACTGTATAGACAGTAGCAATGCAATAGGGATGTAACCTGTATATTGCATCCTTAACGTAAAAGCTATGAAAATGTATATATTTAGTTATAAGATTGGTTTGACATAATACAATATGTATAGAAATACACAATAAAACTTTAAGAAGGCATTCTAGATATCTGCTCCGAATATATTCACCTAGATTGCATCCACAAAGAGTAAAAAGTAAACAAAAAGAAAGCCATCAATCAACATAACCCGTTAACTATTCGTGTAATATTTTACGTGAAAAGACTCCTCATTTAGTGAAATTATAACCCGTTAGCCATTTGCGTAATATTTTATACGCAGAATCTCCTTATGTAGTGAAATTGAGTTGAAGATAATTTTCATATTTTCAATCAAATAAATCAAAACTTTCACATTTTGCCAAGCAGAGATAGATACAGAAATAAGTCCAGAACGACTTTATAAACCTGCATGTGATAAGAAAGGATAATGAAAAAATGAAAATTAAAGAACCGAAGGAAAGAACTTGAAAAAATGAAAACCCAAAAGAGAATACGTCGCGTATAGAAGAAGATACAATAACGAGATACAATTGTAAATAAAAAACTGCTATTGTTCGGAAAGGGAGAGTTTTATTTTATGGACACTTAATGGATAATGGAGTAGACGTTATTGACTTGAAGGGTTCGGAAGTACTTTTCAGAGTAAAAATACAAAGGGTGCATGGTTGGTGAACGTGGAAAAGGATTAGCGGGAAATGGGACTTACTTGTTAGGAAATAAAGAGACGTGACTTGTTCAGGAGTAAAAGGCAAGTTTCTGTGCCTGAGAAGGGAAAATCGAGGACATGGAGAGAGGGGCGGGGACTGGGAACAGAGCAAGGAGAGTATTAGGAAGGGAAAAAGAGAGAAGGCTGAAGGAAACAGATGGAGCTAAAGTGAAGCGTATTTGGCCGTACCCAAAGAATAAAAGGCTTTAAGAGAAAACATGGACCAAAATGGAATGGCGACGAATTCATTTTCGATGTTTAACTCAGTAATGCAAGTAACAGATGACAATAATACGTATCTTCCTACCATATACGAGAGACATTTCGAAAATAAGCATCGTCATTTTTTTCACAGTGAATCTTTATTACAAAGTGAGAAAACACATTGCCATAACAAAAGGAAACGTTTTCTGAATTCACGACGGAAGGAGCGAGAATACAGATAGCTAGGGAACCGGTGAATAGAGATAAGCAGCAGACCGGCGTGGCTGAGCTCAGGCAAGTGCAAACAAGTATGACAAAAAGACGTGTACTGGAAACGTTGTCACAAATGGAAGTGCGCTGTGAATGGGTGCATGGGGCTAGTGTTTCGGATATTCAACAGACTTCCACCTTTTTCCTGCGTTGAATTCAGCACTATCGGGATATCATTTCAGATGCAACGAAGAGGTGCAATAGGCAATGAAGAACTTCCTGGGTGCCGATTTCTACCAGGTTGTTTTCTTGAAGTTGACCTCACGGTACGACAAATGTACGTGGTCGTATGATAATATCGGCGGTGACTATAAGGAATAATAGCCAAAAGAATGGATTTTGTTCGAAAAGTTATTCCTGGTTCGATTCCCGGAGTGGGCTCACGTGCTAACCTTAGCTGTCGAGGCTATTTTAAATAACAACCACATGCACAATTGTACATCAACTAATGACAAGATTACTTCGGTGAAAGCGGCCCCGAGTTCGATTCCAGGTGGAGGCCTACGTGCGAATTGAAATTTTCTTAGCTGTAGAAGCACTTTCAACAATGCTACTACTAATGACAAGCAACCAATCTCCTTTCCTAATTTTACCCTCAAAAATATGTGCAAAAGCCTAAATTCTCGTTGTCTCTCTTTCTCTGTATCTAGCGATGACTGCACCAGTGGATGGTGACCGAAACCAGCGGAATATTAAAAATTCTTATTGGAAAACGCGAAGTAAGGCTTTATTTATTAACACTGACAGATATTGCCGTCGCAAACAGTTTACGAAAAACAAATTTACATTTAAAATATTTTTGCAAGTTTCGATAGGGATAGAAGCACCTCTCAAAGTTCATGCAAATATCAGTTACTCCGATGAGAAGAGTGTATTCTGTTAGACGAAGGTAGATGGAACAAGATAACTTGTCCGAGTCAGGATCGTAATTCCTTTCCTTAAGTTTAAGAACTATAATTATTTTATAAGTGTCATAATCGCTATGCATACGAACATTTTAGTGGAGAACGTATATAAGAGCTATTTCGCCATCTATTGGCATACATCTGATCCATACGTACCTATGCTAAACATCTGAATCATACGCTCGTACGTGCATAATTTTATATTTAAGAAAACGAAGACGAAAACTATTACATCTTCCGCAGATTTTGTATTATATGACCACGGTCTCGACTCATGCTATTCACGGTGGATATCTTTCACGAAGTCGGGGACGAAATATCAGATTCTAATCCAAAGAAGCTTGTGTATATAAGGCATTCCTGAAAGCAGATTTTTAACTTAATCTGTCCTGACTCTAATGCATAATTTGGGCGTGTTTTAATGAATCCTTAGGTGGTAAGGCATCTTAGGTGGCGATGGTAGCAATCCACCGGCGAATTCCACACCGCGGTCGACGTCACAAAATACTGATAGGAGAGAATATCATCAAACGGTGGCATCGAATCCTCGGAATCGCGTTCGCTGAAATTACATCTGCCTTGATTCCCTCTGATCCCACTTCTGAGTCTCCAGATATCCTAGTTCATCAAAGCCGAGCTTTCATCCTATTCACTGCCTAGTTTCAACCAAGCACACCCTAGCGGCTTGATTAAATTTCTCAAATGAGACGCGCCAACTTACCGGTATGCCTCCACGCATCATTTTTATGGCGCAAGTTTGATGTATACTAGAAATGGACAATCAGAATGCAAATAGACCTTCGTTATTAATGAATTTTGCGATAATTCGGAGATTATGCTTGATATGGACGTTTCCCCACAGGCAACATTTCCCGCAAAAACTATAATATTCTATTATACATCTTCTACACAACTGTCGATTACATCTTTATGGAATTCCATACCCATCAGTAATTCAATATCTCGAAAGAAAATTTTCNGTGTTAAAGAACTTGAGAAAGAGGTAAGAGCAGGTAAGATACAAGTGGACAGAGGGAAATAAAAAGGCAAAAAATGTTGAATGTTCTAAAGAGAAACATAAGTTACCGTGAATTTAAGGATAGTCTGTTAGTAGGGAATTTAATACATGTTAGCGTAAAGAGAGATAGAAGTTATATATTAACATACTGTCGATTACATCTTTATGGAATTCCATACCCATCAGTAATTCAATATCTCGAAAGAAAATTTTCGATTGCCTATTCTAGTATGAATAGTTTTTAAAATAAATATATAACCAATAAAAGTTTGTACGTATGTATGAATGCATACTCGTTCAAAAGTCAATAATCGGCTTTAATGCTTACAACCTGCAGATAATAAACTCATCTTAATCTTCCATATCGTCCCGGGATCGAAACGAGATCATTCAGAAGGATATCCGAAAGGAATGCATCACTTTCATTTTCTCCGCAGCTCATTCCTTTCGCAAACAGATGATCTAGAAAGTGATGACTGTAAACGGGGGCGATAATAATCTGTAGAAAGGAAATCAATTCAGGATTATACTTCAAAATAGTCGACATATAAGGGTTCAGCAGTGAAGTGCTTCATCTAAAGCAAAGGCGAAAAACCGGTTCTTAATCAGATGCGGGACTTCATCACCTCCTGAAACAAATCCACGCACATAGATAATTTTGCCTCATATTCACTGATTGCCTCAAATGACAAAAAGGTGACGTTCGTCTAAATCAACCATTTAGGCATTGTACCTTAAAAACTAAAAGTGTTCGTTTTACATCGTTTACTTCCGATGTCGAGCTATTCCAATGGGGCTCCCGGATATTCCAGTGGAAAGTCTTTGCTGAAAGCGGTCCCGGGATCGATTCCCGGGACCGATGGAGGCCTGCCGGTAAAGCATTCAGCCCAAAGGCAGGTTGGGACCTCATCCGCTCAACTGTCAGCTATGAAGAGCTAGGAGAGGGAAATGAAGCTTACCAGGCAAGATGAGGAGTGAGGTAGTTTGCCATTGCTTTCCTCACTGAGCCAGAATACAGTAAGCGGAGCAAGACCACGTTAGTGAAGCAAAATTAATCTGCGAGCAACACTTTTCCTAACATCGCATAAGTAGAAACCTTAATTAATGCCAATATTCTGCATAACTCATATGTGGAGGCCTATACATGCGGAATGACCTTAGCTGTTGGAGAGCTTTATAAAATACTACTGCTACTACTACTATTGAAATGCCAACATGCCCCTTAAGTGCAGCCTTGAGGTACCCTTGATTGGTCCATATATGCGGCTTTCCGATGAAAACCCTGTCTTATAATCTCCAATAATTTTGAATCTCTTCGTATATGAATAATGCTGATCGCTGACTTCTCTGAAACGTTTTCAACGTTTAAAACCTCCTACGTCCAGTAAACATCCCTTCCCATTACGTCTATCTTCCATGCAAACAAATACCCCTAATGTTGAGCCAAACCAACTTTTTTCTGAGTACTTAAATACTTACGTAGGATTTGTATGAACTCCATCCTACTTCTCTATGATAGTCATTAGAAGGGGTAATGTTAATTTCAATTGAAAAAAGGAAAATAGCAGTGAAAACCCTTGTTCTGAAAATTTTCGTTGTATGGATGTGAAAAACATGTTTAAAGACTGCTTGTTCAGTTTAGAGATACGTAGATGGTGTCACAACTATTTCTTAGATATTTTAGCCGCTCTGGAGGCTATTCCAATTTCAAATTTCTGACAATGGGGACAGATTGATCAATTTCACCCTCCAAAGTCGATCGACATCTTTTTCTTTCAAAGGCAAATGAACCTGTTCGAGAAAAGTTTTTCTCATTCACAATCCTCCCGTATTTACGAAGGTAAACGATTCCATCCTCTTCCAGAAACTTCGGCTCGCACTTTTTTCGGTTCATTTCTCGATTGACTCCCTTCCGCCACATTTTTCTCTTTCAAAGGCGTAAGGAAAGATCTTTATCAAAACGGTCCGATGGGTCAATGGGGAGATTTCCTAACAACTCCAGTCTTAATCACTTCCCTTTATTTCGCTGAAGTTTGGAATGGGGAATCTATAATGCAATCGATAACAAAAGCTAGCTGAGCGCCTGTTTGAATTCAATGGAAAGAATTTAGCCATATCACAATCAAGTTATCTTTGAAAGTTTGATAAAAATATCTTTATTACAGGAAGACCAACATTCCGTTGCTAACGTAAATACTTTCGTAGTTAAGGTAAATACACTTTATTAGCTATAGCGTTCGGTAATTTAGGATCCTTGCGATATGCTTTTGATTTCTTCATCTGACTATGTGGATATAATGTCATCAGTCAATCTGATCAAGTGAGAGAAAGTAAACCATACATACATTATATACCACAGATACGTTATATACAAAAAAAGATCCATTACTGTATAGCAACTATTTCCCATGTTGAATGAAAATAGAAAATCAAATAGTTATTTGAGTTATTTAAAAGGTATATATGATTAACTGTGATTCCTCTATCTTCAATAAAACCGTCTTACGCTATTTTTAGCATTCATTGTATTTATTATTATTATTATCATATTATTCATCGACTGGAGCCATTACACTAGCATAGGTTGATAAATTGTTAAGGTTTCATAAACATAGGATACATAAACTCAAGTTTTCGTATGACGAAAGGGCATAATGTAATAAAAGGGGATGGAGTGGAAATGAAAAGGGCGTTCGATTCCTATTTCACTCCGAATCAGAAGCGCATGATTCATGAGATGGCAAATGCGCCCATCTTTATTTATTCACACACTCATTTCCGTCCTCTGATCCACAAAATGGCACTCAAATGTAAGCGCGTTGCCTCTCTTTATCACCTCCTTTGGGATAAATCCGTGTCTGAGGACGTTTCATGGCTGTGCGGGTACCGATGCATCGAAATAGATTATATGGCGCTATATTTGCGAAAACTTTTGCCATGTGGGCGTGAAACTTGGGATCTAACAAAAAGGACACATAAGTGTGGGAGCGTTGGAGATGTGGGCTTGGCGTAGAATGGAAAAAGTAAGTTGAGATGATTGGAAAACAAGTGCTGGAAAGTGATGAAAATGGTGAGAGGAAAGAGTGTTGGTAAAATAAAAGATGAGAAGGCAGAGGAAATGGGTGATAGGGATGCTTGTTAAAGAACTTGAGAAAGAGGTAAGAGCAGGTAAGATACAAGTGGACAGAGGGAAATAAAAAGGCAAAAAATGTTGAATGTTCTAAAGAGAAACATAAGTTACCGTGAATTTAAGGATAGTGCTGTTAGTAGGGAATTTAATACATGTTAGCCTAAAGAGAGATGTTATATTAACATTTGTATTAACATTAGTACACCGCGAGCAACCATACGGCGAACGGCAGGGGGTGTGAAAACATAGAAATATCTGATTAGCTATCTGATTGGTATTCCTAATAGTATCTGGAAAATGAGACAACTACTGTAATGGCTATTCGTTCTTGCTATATTCTCGCGAATTCTCTCTAACGTCTGGTATCGGAAATCACGCTCGTGAGTTGAGAAATATTGCTTATATCGTCATGCAGATCAGTACTTAAAAATTCCTGGAACCTTGTGCCAGTTGTGCCTTGTGCCTATACTCGGTTCTTCTGTCCTTGAGAGAATCCCAGCTGAGGCTTTTAATATTCTGATCTGATCAGATACTGCTCTTAAAACTCTAGTCTCCCTAAACTAAACGAGCCGTTCTACTTTCTACACGCTCTAGCTCTAAGATCAACCCCTCCTTATATGGATTCCACACCGCGTAAAAGTACTAAAGCAAAGAACAAACGAGCGAAAAATAAGCTACCTCTTTGACACTCGATTGACCACCTCTGGGAACGCGGTTGCATTATTTGCGGTTACATCATGTAGAAACTCGTGATTAGACGCAAAAGCCAACTTTATACACGAGCAGCTAGTTACGCAAATGAGCGTAGAAACAAAGAAGAGAAGTAAATGGCTTTCCCGTCTCCCTCATAACAAAACTTTCATTCATAGGATATCGCTCGCACTTTAACTTTTAGAAGTAAAGCATTCTTTGTGTCATCCATCACAACACGTGAGTCAAAAGGAACATCCTTATTTTTGCTATATGCGATTTATGTCATTAAGTTAAAAATTCACATTTTTTTCTTTTTTAATAGTGCGCTAATGTGTTAGATAAAGAAGGTTAAAAATACAAAATATGAAAACCGTAAAAAATTGCAAATATGTGAAAAATAATGTTGCGTTTTCAAAACTTTGGCCGAATCCACTTAGGCAGTGGGGTTATGCTACCCTCAGTCACATTTACGATTTGACATTCTCCGATCTCATATCTCATAGGCTAGAACATCCCAACTTCTTGAATTTCACGGTAATTGCATATTTATTCGAATCTCGCGACAGAGTAAAACAAACGGTTTTATTTGCAGTAAATAAATATTGATAAACTAGAACAACTGAAGTGAAGAATGAGATATAAAATTAACTTGTTACGAATTTCGTAATTTCGTAAAGCCCCTGGCCCCGAAGATATACCAGCTCGAGTATTCAAGGAAGTAGCAGAGAGCGCGGCACCTTTTCTTAAAGTTATATTCGATAAATCTATGACCGAAGGTAAGGTCCCGAAAGATTGGAAAATTGCGAATGTCACTCCTATATTTAAAAGCGGCTTAAAGGAGGATCCAGCGAATTACAGGCCTATCTCCTTAACATCACTGAGCGGTAAAATAATGGAACATATAATTGCTAGTTCCCTAATGAGTTTTCTCGAAACGTCCAATTTTATAGCTAGGCACCAACATGGTTTTCGTAAGACTCGATCATGCGAGACTCAGCTGGCATTATTAGTCCACGATGTCCTGAAATCTGCGGAAAATAAAAAGCAAGTCGATGCGATATTTTTAGATTTTCGGAAAGCATTCGACAAGGTCCCCCATCAAAAATTATTGTACAAATTAAAACTTGCGGGCATCAATGCAGAAGTAATAGAGTGGATAAAAGACTTCCTCTCCGACAGAGAGCAACGCGTAGTACTTGATGGAATTAGCTCCAACCTAGTTAAGGTAACCTCAGGCGTCCCGCAGGGAAGCGTAATCGGGCCGATACTGTTTTTAATATATATCAACGATCTTAGCAAAATAATCGATAGTAAAGTTAGGATATTTGCGGACGATACGGTAATTTACAGAGAGATTGAGAGAGAAGAGGATAGATTGATCCTTTCGAATGACTTAAATAAAATTGCAAAATGGTGCGATGATTGGCAATTGGAGCTAAATGTAGATAAATGTTCAGTAATTAACTTCTTTGAAAGAAAATCGATAACTAAAGATTACTCGTATAGCCTCCAAGGGAAAAACTTAATAACGGAAGAATCGGTGAAATATCTAGGAGTGACCCTTACTAATAACTTATCATGGAGTGCCCACATCCATAACATATGTGGAAAGGCTTTTAAGAAACTCGGTTTTGTTAAGAGAATAGTCGGAAGAAGCGAAGAAAAAGTCCGCGAGCGTTGTTACTTCGCGTTAGTCAGGCCTCACCTTGAGTATGCATGTAGTATATGGGACCCAGCCGACAAGTGCTGTATTCGAGAAATAGAAAAGGTGCAACGAAAAGCGATACGTTTCGTGAAGAATTGCTATGATAAATCAGTAAGCGTTACTGAGATGCTCAAGAACGCGGGATGGGAATCATTAGAAAAAAGAAGATTAACACTAAGGATAAATTTATTAAATAAGTTCAGAGAAACCACGTTCTCGGAAGACGTCGCGGACATAATGCGCCCTCCCTGCTATATAGGCCGCTCCGATACAGCGAGGAAAATAAGAGAAATAGATGCGAAAACGAACCGATTCAAGAATTCGTTTTTTCCGCGAACGATACGCGAAAGTAATCGACTAGGTAAATAGAGTCTTGGTGCATGCACCCCCTGCCACACGCCGAAAGGTGGCTAGCAGGGTATACACATAGACATAGACATAGACATTTCTATAAAATGATGAAAAATATGAGCATATATATATATTTATATAACGTGGAATCTATAAAAATAATATTTGACACTATGTGGCACATCAAGAGCTTATGTGCAGCACATGGGTTGGAAAACGTCGAACGTTTTTTCTCACCTGCGATGAATTCCCTCTCCATAACCTTTTTACAATCCTATATTAAATTACGAAATATGCTAGAGCTATTTTTTCCACTTTATGCGAGAAAAAAGGAATGTTTCTTTTTTTATTACCTATATAATCATTGTGCTTTCTCTGCAGATAGGCCCCGAGCATGTAGGAAGCTACATACATAAATACGGGTTTCCTAACGTCGAGAAACTGTCCCAATTGTACCGTTACAAAAGGGACATCATGACACATAGCTTCCGACTGCATAGCTTCCAAAAGCCCATGGGGATGGGTCACTAAGAAGGTTGAAATTTACGTAACAGGGAGACAATTCTAAGAAGGGGATAGTTTAGCGGATTATCCGGGCTCGGGTGTGGGAATCTACGAGAAAATGCCTTCAGCAACTATTTCCATCCGTTTTAAGCTTCAGTTCATGACAACTTCCGTAGTAAAAGTAAAGCAAAAGAAAGTTCTAATTCTCCGAAATCCTCCAAGGAGCCCGTGAGAAGGAAAAATCCCCACCGTACTTCACGAAGTAATCCCTCACTACCTCCAGAACATTAGTAAATGCACTTTTACATTTTTTCTCCTCCTGTTCCCTCAACTACTAAGATCATTTTAAAATATTCAACATTTTCCAGGAAGAGCTTGAAAAGCTTCCTGGCTCAGGCAATTACGAAATACATCATAAAAGTAAAAATTATTTTTCTATTAATTATTTCTATCTCTGTCTTTACAAAGAACTACTATTTCTCATTTTGATGCTGAAATCGTTCGTTAAACTGTTGTATCTCGAAAGGTATAATTTCGCCCATTTATTTTTCTTCTTCTCCCAGTGTTTCCTACCAAAGAGTTGCAACTTTTTAGATACACTACCCATTGCTCAATATTAGTCCATTACGTACCGAGCTACTTTCCTTGAATTATTTCGTCTTGGTTCCACGAACAGACATGCTACCGAAAAAAATTAGCAATACGCTTGCTTCTATACAAACTTATAAAAAAAATCGATTTTCAGCAGTAGATTTTTTCTTTGCAAAAGTTAAATTTTTATTTATTAAGCTACAAACACCACAAAGTTTAAAGATAACCACAAAGAAACAAATCATGCCATGAAATATGGTAACCAGTTCCAAATAACGATAGATTTTATAAAAAGGATGGTATAAATAAAATTACAGTAACTCTTTTCCACAGGTGTATTTATAGAAGTAAAAAGAGGAAAAGAGTACCTGTAATTTTATTTATACCATCCTTTTCATATGGATTTCCACTACATCAAGCCTGCCACAATCGATTTTATTTATGATTTTATAAATTAAACCGATGCACAGTGGGCTAGAATCGAAAAAAGCTGGCCAAGAGGCCAAAAATGGTTTTTTAGAGTGAGGAACGTGAAACTCCGCATAGGTATTCAGAAACGACTACGTTTTGTTGTTCCGCTTTTTATTTTTCGTTGTTTGTGCGCGTCTAAAAGATACAGGGTGTCAAACTTGGGCAATTTTCACAGAAAAGAATGTTCTCGGATTTTTCTGAAAAACATTCGAGTTTGCTGCGATACAGACGTGATTAAAGGAAACCGATGGAACAACCTATTATGCCATATTTTAGTATGGTTACTGATCTTTTGATTCGTTATAGTTTTGTGCTCAAATATGGACCTCTGCTTATTTTACGCAACAAAATGGCGGACACCTTTTTCGGCCAATTTTTTAGATAAAGTGAGGAAAGCAACTAAGAAAACGGCGCTAAACTACCAAGTATCTTATACCACGTCAATGTCTAAGGTTTTTAAATACAGAATATGAAGAAACTGTTTCGATTCCCCTGCTACCCTGGGATTGCGACGGCTTTTTCGACCCCGCGGCATGGCCCGGCTGAGCGCCACGGTCACTAAGAATTCTGTCGCGTTGCCTATTCGTCAGTCTTATTATGATCTTTTAGCTATTATCATGTTATATTCCGGCTTTAAATGTTATAAACTTATTCCACAGTAATTTTAGCCCCTACTAGGAAATTTTTATCTCACATATTAGCGGAGTAAAATAATAAATAATATCCTATGCAACTCAGAGTACATAATTTGTTTATTTACAATTACCAATTTATTATTTAATTAGAAATACTGACAACCACCTCTTTAGTCTTGAAAACGATAACTGTCATAACTTCAAAAGAAACTACTCTTAATATAATGATTATTTCAGTAAGTAAACTCGTAAACTTCATTTCATCCCCTGCAGGATTCATTTCTTTCGCAAAATTATATTAATCATTATCCTAGGAAAAACTTGATTCGAGTGGGAGAACCCGAGACGGAACGGTATATGGCCTTTATTGACCTCTGTATCGTTTTGTAAGCAAGCAGCAGTGGATGCAATTACTTGAGCAATTCTCTACAAATAGTTGCATGCTCGTTCAGCCATTTCGTCCTACGGAAGATGAACGATATATTTTGTCTTTGTGTGATTTTGTTTCAAGATTTTGAGATTTTCCTGAAAAGGTGTCTCGCAGTAATTGATAAACTAGACTTTTTTCGAGCAAAACGGTTATCAAAGAGCATTTTAAGGTAGTTAAAGGGTTAAATTAGTCACTCTCAAAGCGTAGGTAGTTCGATATCCTAAAAGTCGACCCGGGGGGGCGGAACGGGACAGGGGCGGAAGGGGGCGCCACCCCACTGTTTTCTAAAAGATATTTTAGGAAAGCCAAAGGTCAAGAATGATTAACTGATTCAATGAACCTGTTCATTCAGGCTGTAATGAACGAGGAAGAGGAAGAGAAGAGAATATATGGTAGAAAACGCTAAGGCAAAACATATATTAAGATAATATATTAAGAGTAAAAATAGCAGAGCAAAGAAAAGCAACAATACAACTATGAGTGAAGAAAACGAGAGAAACAAGAACAAAAAACAAGATTATGATTCTAGTGATGATAGTGGAGATGACGCTGGGTGTGTATCTTGCGGGGAATTCTATTCTCAGTCTATTGAAGGTCGGATAAGCTGCGTGAGGTGTGAAAAGCGGACCCGAAAGCGTCCTGCGCTGGTGTCGATAGCGAAGACGACGAAGTAGTCCATGAAATCGGCCACGATCAATGAACTATGAAATAACTACCCCATTTCGCCCCAGTGGTTGGGCGAGATGGGAAAAGTGTACTTTAAAGAAAAAACAATTTTTATAACCAATATTTTAATATATTTTTTATTTCTAAATAATAAATTCCGAAGAATTCATGTCGAAAGTATTTTTAAATGGGCAATATTTTTCTAGTATAAAATCCAAACTCTTATGTACTCCTTTTCGCTTCGGATTCCCTTGACACTTGGAAAAGAATTCAGGAAAGGTTCTTAAAAAATATTACGAATTCTGTATTAATTATGAATTATGATTTACTAATCACATTAAATT
Source organism: Ladona fulva (assembly GCA_000376725.2). Taxonomy (NCBI): domain Eukaryota; kingdom Metazoa; phylum Arthropoda; class Insecta; order Odonata; family Libellulidae; genus Ladona; species Ladona fulva. The sequence continues at coordinate 2,323,043 of KZ308133.1, read as the reverse complement.
ACTGTTTAAGTCAATACCAGATTTGTAAGGCAGCCTTTCCAACCTCTGAAGAACTTACGGGGGAAATGTCCGGAAGTAATCAATGAAGAAAACAATTTCGTCATCTTTGATTAAGGTGCTAAGGAAAGTTATAAAATTACTATTCTTCACAGCCCTTCGCTTGAAGTCTGAACTTTAAGATCTATTTGTGTCACTAAGTAGTTGGGGACGCGGTTTGATGAGAATTTGCACCCCTTCCGTGTATTTCTAGTTATGTCTAAGTTGTGTCCGAAGACGTAGGCGTAGAAACTTCCCCACTAATTTCCCCCTCCTCATGAATGCCTACGCTGTCTGAATTGTTCGCAAGCGAATTGCTGAGTCGGTAGTTGTTGCCGGAAGGGATGCTTAGTGAAGCAATGGCTCTCCTCCGGTGAAAAGAAGAACTGCTGTTCGCCGGAGGCACTCGGAGGCCTAAGAGAATTTTTATGCGCAATTGTGGAAAGCGCTGCGATAAAACTCATTGCGGAGAATGAAGATGATCCTAGCGTGGATGAGTTTCAGAGTGACGGTTTTATTTTCTTAAACTCTCATTTATTCATTCTTTATTCATTCATCATTCATTCTGTTTCCCTATTTTGGTTTGCATAAAAAATAAGGTAGGTTTAAATTCGAGGCAGTCTTGTCCCATAGCCAAATGAGCACGAATATATAACAGTCCCGTTTTCAAAATTAAAGGTTACTTGGGAGGCTTCGGAGACTGTTTTGACTGGTTTAACGCCATATTTGTCAACAGTAAACCAAGCAAGAATCCAAAAAAAAAGAATCACGCGCAAGATCAGTTCAGGCAAACTTCAGGCTATCGTCAGCAATACTGTCCTCTGGCGCGCAAACGCTCAGAGGCAATTGTTTAATTGTTTATTTACTGTTAGTCGTACACTTGCGGCATCGATCATTGTTACGTAAACAACTGTATAATGTAAGCAAATTAGTCTGATTTTTGTACATTTTCACATTTAAGACATTTTCTCTTTCAAGAAGAATGGATATTTTAAACCCAACTGACTAACAAGTTATTTTATAATAAAAATAATAAAATGCCTTAATTGAAGGGCGAGATTGAGACTTCTTATGCTCTCCTTATATCTAACCCTTATTTACCTAACCTTTATTTTGTGGTGTTCCATAACGGTAGGAAAAATAAAAAATTTAAAATTATTATATTTTTTCTTAAGAATATTCTGAATCAAAGTAAAAATTATAATCAAACTTCACTTATTTACTTGTGACTTTCATTTTCACTTTGATTCATTTCATGGATTTGCACATGGTATAGTCTTCCAGAATCGATTATTTATATACAAAATATTTTGTTTTTCGTTCTTTTATTCTTCTTCACACAGCAACATGCATGCGTATCTCAAATACTTCTTTAATTACAGTATTAAGTATGTCTGCGTCCAACTAGTTTAAAGGAAACGATAGATGAATACGTCAGTGAAATAAATGCAGTTGGGATAGGTTATATAACTGTGGGAAAATGACTCTATTTATGAGGACATGGTCTATTTGAATTTCATCTGAATATCGTGACATGCTATTTGCAGCATAATTTTATTTTTCAAATATAGATATACGAATTGTAATGTAAAAGTGTTAATTTAAGTTAATAAAATTAAACATTCATAAGATTCTTTGCATAATATATTACTATTTAGGTCTTTATTGATATTTTAATTTAAAACATTGTATCTACATGTTTACATCAGCAGGAATCTTCGAATATATATTATTGAAACATTTCTAGTAATGCACCAAAAATTATACTAACAAAAACACAAGAGTAGAAATATGAGTTATAAATAGAAGGGATGAAATATAGGAATTCTGTTTGAAGTAAGCAAGGCAACACAGGAGATATAGAGGCAATGGATTGACTTATAACCTCAGTTTTTAGCAACAGAATGCAAAAAGAAAGTCTTTGGTGTGGTCAAAGGAGGGAGTTTGTAAAGTAAAAAGGTATCGAAATGTGAGAGCTGAAAGCAAAAAAGCTGCTTTACGGGAATGAAGGATCTATTCCAAAATAAAATATTTACACGATTTCTCCTTTCCTTTTGGTGTATTAAAACCAACGCCTCTACAGGAACTAGGGTTTGGGATTTGCTAAACCTAGATGTTAGACCATTGGTTCTTGCAGCCATATCTTGACGAATTGAGCAATTTTCATTAGCCTTTTTTGTGTACATGGTAGAAGAAAATGAACCTTTCGTTTATTTTTGCCTTAATTTTGTACATTTTCCTAGTTAGTGAGGTGTGTGTTGTGACTGTTTTCGCTCCTTATATTACGTACTTCTTAATTTCGTTTGATAAATTTCGTCGCCCCACCATAAAATCGCCCATAATCAAGTCGCTAATTACTTTTAACTTTCCGTCACTCTTTATTTAATCCCATAAAAAGCATTATTCATAATTGTTTTGCAGCAACAGGAGATATTTTCCCCTGATGGTGCCCAAGCTCACTGAGGAAAGCAAGGGGAAACAACCTCATCCCTCATCTCGTCTAGTAAGCAATTCATTCGTTTAACATTGTGGGGAATTATAAACACTTACTCGATCCACCTTCCGAGAAGATTTACACCTTTTCCCAGGCTATATTTACAACAGCTCATTTAACTTTGACAATGACCTACTCTAGTTAGGCATCGTTTCATTTAATATTGAAAATACCCCACTCTATTTTGACAATGGTTTGTTTATTTTCATTTCGTCGATAGCTATATAATGTATATAGTGATATCTTTACCAATATGTAGAATAAACATTTAGAGCAAATTTCAAAGAGTTCAGTTTCTATTGATTCAAATTTTCACAAAATTCTTTCAATTTCTAAACCTAGGAGACGGGAATCAGAACTTGTCAAAATTAAATGAACCATTACCAAAATAGAGTGGATGATTGTCAAAATACGATGAGTCATTGTCAAAATAGCCTGGAGAATCGTGTATGACTGTCACTAGATATATATCTATGGAGGACGTTCTTTGATTACATTAAAGGTGTGGAGATTTTCCAAATGATCGTGGGTAAAAAATATGGCACTATAACTGTTTCTCCATTAGAAATACATGGAAAACTGGAAACGGGGAAATTGAGGAGTGTGAAGTGTCGGACCCTCGATGACAACGGTTCCATTTGGGTCAGCATAGCTACTAGAATGCTCCCTCCCTTTGGCGATTACTGTGGAAATTTTCCCATTTTTGGGGCTCTGCGGGGAGACCTTGGAAATACAAGAACGCCGCGATTCCAGTACCCTAAAGGAACCTGGAGTAGAAAAGTGTGGATTTCTATGTTTGGAGATACATATAGAATATATGCATGTATGTATATTATACATACATATATATGTGTGTATATATACCTATATATGATATTTATACATAGATATATATATACAAGAATGATTNAGTCTCGCCATTGACTTACTATTCCATATATATATATACTTTTTCTCTTCATTTTCAGAAAGGATGGCTTCAATCGCTTGGGGTCCCTAACGCATTCTTCCGATTGCTTTCGCCTCACTTTCGATTTAGCGAGAAGAATAAACTCCAAATAGGAGTCATTCGAAATGTGACATGGAAATACATTTCGGAGAAAATCTTCCTCGATGGAAAAGTCAGCCTGAATAGGTGGAATCTTTTTCCTATACATTTCTTCTCTCTACAGGAGAAGTGAAATTTTCTCATAAATGCCATGATTTAAAGTGAATACCCGCACACTGGAAGAAAAATCTTGCGGGAATGGAAAACTCACCCAATTTAAGGCGACGGCGTCGACTATCAAAGTACGTATACTTTGAGAGATATGACCCTCTATCTGGATGTATAGCTTCCGCTACGAGTTCAATTGCTACATTCTCATCAGCGTATAAAAAGAAACATCTTCTGCGATATTCGCCAGTAAATCATAACTTATTCCAACAAGGAATAGAATACAAAGTTGAAGAAATTATCATATTATTAGCTTAACTGCCGGTGATTTACATACAGTTCAGTATTTCAGATAGCATTATGTCTTTATGCTAGTATATATTAAAACATGTATATACTTAATATTTGAAAATGCGACATTATCGCTGCTATAGAAAGAGAACGTAATAATTCACTTGGTGTATTTTGGTGTAGTGGGTATTAAGGGGATGTGATGTATCTGTTGTAATGAGATGTATCCGTTGTAGAATAATATAGTTGTATATCTTAGCTGCTTAAATTGTGAATTTGTAATCATATGTTATTTTAATATGTAAGTGATAGCTTTTTAAATTGTACAATGAAATCATGCTCAATCGTATTACGGAACTGAATCTGTTTAAAATTTCAATCAGTAAGTTTTGTTAAATAATGTAGTTAGGGGACGGATTGATTATTGACAAATTTATATATTTTCAACTGCAGAACTTATGTGTTGATTGTAGAAGGTAAATAATATAACGTTTTCACCTGACCTATTGTTATCCTGTGGCAGAATTGTAAAATAATAAATACCGCAAATTAAAATACGTAGTGAATAATTTCAGAAATAGATGCCTACGTGAGTTCTCACTCACAAATATGATATTCCCAGAAGTATATAAATTGTCTCTCTTACGCGTGGTAATTGTGACATTGTCTGAAATGATATCGTACTTTCCCGGTGAATTTTTCGAATGAAGGATCCATCTTTCGGGCTTCCAATTCTTCGATTAAAATCGACCGTTTGACTTCTGACCCCAGAATCTACTGCAGGGTGACATTAAATTTTTAAAGACGCATTCTCAAGATGACTTTAGAGACACGATTTGAAACCAATTATAATCGATACTATCGAAGAATATAACCAGCTAGGAAACTGAGAAGCCTTTATCAGATTTAATATATTCCTCTGTAATCTCCAAAGCACTCATAATGGACCAAACGTCCCATGCATTCATACTCGTATTAAAGACAGCTTCAGTGACGCCTGTAAACGACAAGGTAACACTTACTAAAAACATTTTTTTAATTTACAAAATATTCGTTTAAATTGTCGGATTTTTACGATTTCAAAGCAAAAATATCATGAAAAATAATAATACTGATAACGGAATTACTTTTTTATGGTTATTGACTTGAGTTTGTAGGTTAATAATTAATTGTAACTCTATTTTCCAGAAGAATAAAACGGAGCACGCCTTTAATTTGGATTTTCTCGTGTGTTTTTGTGTGAAAAATTGAAAGACTGAACTGACATAATTAGAAAAAATATAAAGTATCCTTCTAAATCGTCACTTTTAATAATTATAATGGTCTAAAAGTTTTTCGAGCAACTGGTAATACAGTTTTGGGCAATTAGACACACACTAATATCAGAGAAATGTACGGTAGAGATAGTCATTTAGAGAATTCTTCAGGAATTTTTCGCGAGTGATACGCGAAAGTAATCGTTTAGTTGTATGTGGTTGTGGGTGCATACTTATTGTAAATATGTAGTTTTAATGCGAGTAAATATTTTTTTTTCATTCATTATACTTGTATAATATATAGTAGTATCAATATCGGTCTGTGTCAAGGGTAATGCCAATTAAGATAAATGATGTTGATTAAATAATGTTGTAGATATTGTGAATTTAACTCCGTATAATGTATTCATGTACTGATTGGCTAGTGTTGTATCTTTGATTGGTTTTGTGATTTTGATCCTTTTTTCTTGCATTGTATTCAGATACGTAGGATCATGTATGTTTTAATCATTGTATAACATCAAACACTGCCACCTGGTCATTGCCTATCTGCAGTGTGAATTTATTAATAATAATAATATATTGTGATTTATCCGAGAATTAATTATTCTTAGGTAATACTATTAAGTTATCGAGCGATAAACATTTTTGTTAAAGATATATGAAAATTGAATGAACAGTAATGGCTTCGACATTTTTGACATGTTTAGAGAGAAAATCCCACAACTGACTGCCATTAAGAAAATGTTGCCGTAAGGTGTTCACACAGTTGAGACTGGTAGTGCATCAAAGAACACTTTTAACAGCATAGCGGACAGGAAATGTCAGATGTACTGAATGAACATCGTAACAGCGGAAGTTTACTAATCGGATTTGTGGGCAAAGAAAGAGGAGGGAGTATCCCCTACGCACACTTGTCCTTGAGTTGCAGTATTACTGCCTTATTTCCATGGGTCAAGGAAGATCACGCTTTCGATAAGCAAATAGCAGTAGAAGACAGTAGAAAATTTCTTAACTTCTCTAAATTATCTTATTTATACATTCACACCTGCCCTCGTATATTTTATTCACTAAAGCGTTTATAAGTGGCTAATCACAAAGCCAATCTCTCAATTTATAGCTACACCGCTTTTCAAAGATTACACGGGAACATCGACTGCAAAAATTGCTACCTAATTTTTTACTATCCTTTCGAGTCTCGCCATTGACTTACTATTCCATCGAAGCCAAGAAATGTTACGTGTTTTAACTGTCGCCAGAAGCTTTACAAACTGCTAATTTATAAATTTTTATATTACTGATGATCTTTCTATCTTAAATATCTCTCATTAACTATAATGTGATTCTGGATTCCTGCTTTGATAAGTACGACGCCACTAATATTTTATCTATTCGCAACAAAATCATCTAGA
>KZ308133.1:2280251-2316237 GCA_000376725.2 Ladona fulva | reverse complement strand
TATATATTATAAATAATAATTAAAAAATAATAATTTAAGAATAATAGAACGACTTTATTTCAGGGCGAAATTGAGAATACCTATTCTCATCTTACACCTAACCCTCTGTCATAGAAATAATTTTTTTAATCTGATGAGAGTATAAGAAGAAAAAGCAATTAAATAAGGATATACCACACAGGTTAAAAAAAACTAAGTCTGCACTTAGGAAATACAAAGACCCTGCAGGAATGGAGCAGAAGAGGCGTAAAAATCTTCTAAACCTACTAACAGTAGATATTAACTAAGAACCATGGATCTAAAAAAGTATAATGTTTACTCTGAAGCTCGCCATATATTTATTTTATTTTGGCAACGGCGGATGAAATAAAAGCGTTCAATTATGAGATAAAGGGGTTTGTTGTTGTTGGGATGGTAGAATGCAATAGAAAAGAAAGAGTGGGGTCGAAGCCTCGTTTGAATTTAATGAAAACGGGATAAGCCATATAAAATGAATGAAAATACATCAAAAACGGCAGCATAGCGCATATGAGTCTACAAAAAGGATATGAGTTATTGCATTGGCGAGGTTTTTCCAATATAAATTATGTATGGCGCTAAGAAGGATTCGTCGAAGATGTCGAGTAAAAGTTCCATTGACCATCGATTTATCTTCTCATTGAGCCACTGTCAATGACAGTAGACTGACTTATTGTCATTCAAACAACCACTAAACTTAGAACACAGTATTTCACCCTTTACATTAGGAAGGCGGTGGACGAAACATCGTTTTTGGTGATGGGGATGTGGATGGAATTGAATGAATGTCTACATATTGTCAGGTGGGAAGGAACAGGGTTGATAAATAAGTAACATAGCTTCTAAGTACTGAATTCATCCATAACAATATTCAGGAAGAAATTGAAATCATTGTGGATTAAACGCAGAGAAAACAAAAGACCTAAGTTAGCTGCAGATTGGCAGTCTCATTTCTCAACATATACGTCCATGTAGCAATGATTTTCCGAAATTTAAACCGGGTAATAATCTTCTTGCACGAGTACTCTACTTAGCGAGACATGGCGCCCCGGTGCTAGGATTATTTTCCGAAGTTAAGGTCAATCCTCAATAAAAGCAGTTCCGAGAGTGCTTAAAAATGAGAAATGCGAATTCCGTATGTATCTGAACCGAGCAATGAGAAGTGGAACTGCGACAGAAAGAAATGGAATTGGGGATCGCATGGAACGAGGAGGGAGGATTACTTGAGTATGAGAGGGAAAGAGGAGGTCAAATAAAGAAAAATCGATTTTCCCATCGATAGGGGAAAATATGGGTTGGAAGGAAGGGCGTTGAATTGACGAATTGCGGAGGAGATGAGGGGGAATGAGTCACGGTTATATCACGGTGCACGGCCACTCCAATGACCTTTTCATCTTATTCATGCTATTGCTTCCCAGACAAACCAATCTAGGAGCCCCTTCCATTCACTATAACCCAACAGTCTTTCGAGCCCTTTTATACAACGTTCCCTTCAGACAGAACCATACATCTTATCGATCCTCCCTTTCAATTCTTAAATATACGTAAAGCCCTTTTCTTCAGGATATATTGCACCACTGAACCAAACCCGTAAACCAAAATGTTTACGTTCTCTTTATACACCTTCTGTTTTATTCATAGTATCCTTTCTTTCCGTTCGTTACAGACACAGTAGTAAATATTTTCATAGATGAATGCTACTATAGAATACAGTGGAAGTCGCCTAATACGAAATACAGAGTACCGACCGATTCATTTCATGTTAAACGAATTTCTTGCTAACGCAACCTGCCGATGTCAGCTTCATAGGCACATTTAATGGATCAGGACCATCTGTCATTTCCTATATTGAAAATCATCAGAAGTTTACAGTTTATAAATTGATAATCTTTAACCAAAGAACTCAAGATATTTAACTACGTAAACTCAGAATTTGATAAAATAATAGTCAAATTTATGATGAATATTAGAGCGCAGTTTATAATGCAAAAACAAAGATCAAGGGAATAAAACTTCTTCGTAAACTTCTAATTTAAATTTCTATAATTATGACCTTCGACAAGATAATCCCTTCTCACATTAAGTATACAGAATGGTAATTTTTATATTGATTGAAATACCACCACATATGCTGTTTCGCGTTACCCAAAGAATTCTGCTGGAAATACTTCCCTGCGGTCCATAATGTTTTATAAGATTTAAAGCGATTTCCATTAAATAAAAAAAGATATTAGCTCATAGTAACGACAAATAGGTGATAATATTTCCAAAAATCTCGAGGTTAAGTAAAAATCAGAGTACTTGGGGGTTGTTATACTGCTGTGGTTAAACTATAAAAGAGAATAAGTCGCAAAAAGTTTCAAAAGCCGGTAAATTAACGTACAAACTGTAAGGCGAACATACTTGAATAAGCATTTTAATTAAATCAGCATCAATCAGTGTGAAGTAATTCAAAGAGAAGAGGAGTTTAGGAAAGGGGTGGGGGAGCCATTTTCATCGGGAAGCTGCATGTAAAACTAAGACCCCAAGAGAAACCATTGGACCGAATCTGAAATCATCAGACCGCACTTGAGAGGCGCATTCCCTACATTAAGGAAGATTAACAATGTGAGTGCACCATGGTAAACGTAATATTGCTAAATAAACCTTGGAAAAACATTTTCCGCTTATTTTCGCATGAAGTTATCGGCGAGATTGGAAAGAAATGAATGCATGTATTTTTTCCAGAAGTGAAGAAAAGGTCTCATTGAAGGAACGAAAAGGCCTCGTTTGTCCTGTGGACCGGTTATGTCCCATCTCTAGTATAAGACGCACTTATAATAATAATAAAACGTCTTTATTGGGCGAAATTGGGACTAAAGAGTCCCATCTTCCATTTAACCCTTGTCATAAAGTAAGAGAAGTAAGAGAAAATGAACGAAAGAACAGAAAAGAAGGAAAGAAAGAAAGAATGCTTTTGTGGAGGAGTAAAAAACTGTGTTATTTTATGCACAGAAAAAGTATCTCCACAGCAGGAAAACACCCACGAAGAGAAGGGGGATGTGAAAAACCTGCGAAAGATATAGGAAAGAGTGGTGAAGAATAGATTGCATCATAAGTGGTAGAAATTGAATAGAAGGTTTTAAAGTTTGTAATACATAGCAGAAACATCATTGTCAATAAAAGGTAACATAACAGGTAATATATACAAATTAATTCACTATACGGAATATCAGAAATTGTTCCTTTTCATATATATGGATACATATATGTGTATATAAAACATATCAGTAATCATATTCATAATCATATCATATAAGTTAGAATGACTTGAAAGTAGCAAATGATTTCAAACAAAAAAAATACACAAAAAAGTGCAATAAGTTACAAAAATTATTAATAATTACAAATTAAAGACATTATAGGCATTAAATCATTAAAGAATTCATAGTTATAAAGGAGAGGAAAGAATAATAAATCAGGGAACACTTGAAATAAGAAAGGGAGAGAAAGTAACAGGATAGGGAGTGGGAAAAGAAGGGTGACAGAAGAATAGAATGTAAATAAAAAAAGAGAACAAATAGTGCCTATGCAACTTAGGCCTGCGAGGAATATCTTATAGGAACTTATAGGAATAGTGTGGAGGAGAAAAACAAAGTAGATGGAATAGTATACCAGGAAATGTGAAAAGGGTGATTCCAGGAAGTTATTAGAGCATTGGGTGGAATGGAAAGGCTAAAGCTAAAGAAGGAATGAAGACAAGCGAAAGAATTACAAAGGTAGGAAATAACGTGCTAAAATGATACGTACACTCATTAGGATTTGCCTTTCGTAAGCGAGTTATATTTTCAATTTTACATGAATATATTTTAATTAAACCGAGTTTCCAATTTGCAGCAGACTCATCTGCATCCAGCTTTAACGAGACATAATTTAGTTTCGTACAATAAGTTGAAAGTCCGTGAAAAGGCAATCACTAGGAAATCTTTCGCAAGAGATCAACCGGGGAACATGAAATGCTGGATATTTAATTACTGCTCGGGCATTTTCTGTTCGGATTGATTAAAAAACTAAAGGACGACGAATTCAATCATACGGTGATTTAGTTTCATAAATTCGCTTGAAGTGAAGTATCGAATTTACAAACGAATTCGACAGTTGTATTGATTAGCATCGATCGAGTCGACTGAATAATAATAATCCTTATCGACTGAAGTCGATAAGGATTAACCGTGGATATCATTCGAAACTTAAATCTGAAAATTTTACAGTTACCACAAGGATTTTTTAGTTTTTTGACCTATTTAGCAAAACAAAATTAACCTTTTGTAATAAGAGAACGGTAAGAAGAAATTGCAAAGATCTCAAATTTTAAAAAAATCGGAAATAAACCTCAAAATCAGAAGTACCCTGAGGCTCAAACTGTTTGATTCTATTATAATTCAATATTTTTGTATTGGCAGCTAAATTATATACGAGGAAAAACTAAAACGGTCCGATAATAGTAAAACCCGCATACTGAAAAAAAATAATCTGAGAGAATGATAATGTAGNGCCTGCCACACGCCGAAAAGCAGCTATCAAAACGCATACTCTGAAGTAGATGAAGGCTTAAAATTGATGTTGGTGATCTTTTCATGGATCGATATAAAATGACGATTTTAGTAAAATATAAAAGCAAGTAAGATGGAAATTTCATGTTTAAACGAAATGAAGATTATTGTGCTCGAGAGAGGAAACTGAGATATTCACGGGTGAAGATAACGACATCAAAGAAATTGACCGGGAGCATAAAAAATGATGAAATCGCACCTTAGAACGTAACATCCTGGCCAGCGCCAATGCCAGGGGAAAAGAAAATTACCATATAATAACTGCTAACGAAATCGAATAAATCATATAATTGAAATTATTGCAAACACTCACTCTTACTCCGAACAGTCTCACCGGAAGTAATCTTCTTGCAAACATTCAGAATGACTCACCTGAAATTGAAATAAAATCAATTCAATCCATCGATATAAAAAACAACTCATTAGATAAAAAATATTACAATCTAAATATTTAAATAATTAAGTCATAAGCTCTAAAATATATTTAATTGATGATTCTCATACCTGATTTATACATATTAAAAATATATATCATTAGATCCTGAATTATGGATGACATCGTAGAGTACGTTGTAACAACTTTATCTAAATTCTAACACCCGTTATTTACTTTTATTTAAAAAGATATACTTTTTATAAATATGCATACATCTATAGGCTATATACTGTAAAGGCTTCTTCCAGTATTTATCTCGATCAAAATAATTTTATTCCCTATTATGCATATGTTACTATTGAACTATTCCTTCCAAAAATCTTGGCGACGGGCGCCTGCAGAATACCATGTATGTGACCAGCGTTACAGTAGTGTATTACTAACTGCCTAACTTTCAGGCGCCATTTCCCTTTGTGGACTGGGTGTACTTGCTCATTACTCCCGAGAGCCACGTTAGCTCCTGCTCAGTAATTAAGGGCCGTATATGCCTATATACTCCGCTAGGATCGTGAAATAAACAACCTCCAGATAAATTTGTGAATAACTATTTTTGTTGAATAATAAGTAAAGGAAGAGTAATGTCTCTTATTTTACTGTCCATTTCTACCAATGTTTTCCATGACTTCTTTCCATCATGGTCATCAAGCTAATAGACGGAAAAGTGAATTAAACTAGTAGGAAAGAATTAGCTATCGGAATATAAAAAGGACCGAATGCGGGCCGTGCGTAGGACTCCCCTTATATAAGAAAAAGTAAGGGAACGTGAGAAATGGATAGCCGAATACGAAAATAGTGTAGTAAACACTACTTCAGGGGCGTAGCCAGGATTTGTCCATGGGGGCGGTTTAGAGCCGCGGAGTAAACACTGCTTCCTACGATCTATAGGCAGGAATACCATCTAATACTAATAATATACCCTGCAAATCTCCAGCAATTCTTTTATGGTATAATTGTGAAATGTGCTCTAGCATGTTTCTGTTTATTTTTGGCTCTATTCTCATGGGGGGTTGAACCCCCAAAACCACCCCCTAGCCTACGCCTCTGTGCTACATACTTATCAAAACAGGCTACATCCCTAAAAGAGGCTTTCAACGCCATCTTCCCTTACTCCTCGTTAATAATCATTGATACACTGATAGTAAATAATTCTGTCTGAAACGACGATATACTGTAACACCACGGCAAACAGACACTCTAGTAGTTATTCCCTGGGTAAGTGAGCGTTGTGATTCACTCGCGCCTAATTTCTGAAACTCTTTCGGCCAAATCGGATTCCTTCCGCGCGAAACGTCGCTCCTTTGATCTTCCACTTCAATATTCTATTAGCTCTCCAATCTTCGGTGGAAAAGATGGAAACGCATTCGCCTCGGATTCCGTCGTTTTGAAATAGTAGATAGACTAAAAGATCGCAGTCGAAAACCAATTACTGTTACTCATATAATTCGAGAGCAAATATCGCCGTAAAATAATCACTGTCTTCATAAGCTCTTCACATTGGTTGGACTGGATTTTCCCTCTCTACTCTTTCCCTCTCTGTTTCATTCCTTTAAATTGTTCATAAACCACTCGTTTCAATGTATAATAGTGGAAACATGTTATCACAAGAAAGAATAACAAGAAATATCGGTGATTTACGTACGTTAAGTATATTAATTTGTTTAAAACGAAACAGAAATTCAATGGAAACAGTTATGCTCTGTAGGGAAAATATCCCGGCACAATTCTTCGGATAGAACTAAACCGCTGTGGTAGTCGAGAAGGCCTGTCATGAGCGCCGAAAAACCAGAAAAAGGATCAAATTTGGCATTAATTATTTTTTTTTCTATTACTAATGTGTGATATATTTTTATTTGTTTAAGTGTGGAAGAATTACGTAGGTTGTGGGTAAATATTATGTTTGCTCATGTATTTATAGGTAAATATGACGTAATTATGTAAGCATAAGACAGCCACCGGCCATTAAGTAATTCATTTTATTAACCAAATTAATCATAACAATAATAAACAGCATTTACGGGGGATTTCAATGAACTTCAACTTTATCGTTCTATAATTTACTTTTCGTTAAAATTTTGTGTTACTACATTTTACTATTGTTTTATAAACAGCTGAGTTTATCAAATTAATTTTTTACAGAGTTTAGCAGCAATAATAGCGTTAAAACAACTTCGATAGCTTGGGATGGGATACCATCGGGAATCGAACCCAGGACCACTTTCACCGAAGTCGAACGCGCCGCCCACATAGCTTACTGGGAGCCACCGAGTTCACCAATTTAAAGTTTATCTGTTTAACATATGAAAACTGATTATGTTTTTTAAGTATAAGAATCGAATTACAATTCCATCTGTTAATCTCTAAGAGTTGGAATGCGTCAGCAAGGAATTCGTTTAACGCTAATTTATGTGGTCCTATTTTGCATCGACCGATTTCTACAATATTCATAAGGAATTATTTACGAAGGATTTATTCGTGTCACGCTCCTTTCTCAACTTGCTTAGCAAGTCTCCTTGCCTCTCTTTAGAATTAGTAGCTTATGGTCGAGGATATGAGGCTAAAACTAGCCTTCGGGTAGAATACTTCAAAAGACAGAGTACATCGCTACAAACTAATACTGTGAAATGGTAAGCGTTAGATGAGGTGAGAGAAGGTGAGGTAGGACGGAAATTCTTTGATGAAAGATCAAGATATATTTAGAGCTGCGAGTAAGTAATAACTCGCTCTGAAAGTACTTGCAATGTGAGAAAAACCAGGCTATGAATAGATGCTTAGTACTACCTGTTCCTTAATTTATATTTTTCATAAGCGACAGAAGAAGACAAAGTAAACGCGCTAAATTATGCTTACGTTGCCTGCCACACGCCGAAAAGCAGCTATCAAAACGCATACTCTGAAGTAGATGAAGGCTTAAAATTGATGTTGGTGATCTTTTCATGGATCGATATAAAATGACGATTTTAGTAAAATATAAAAGCAAGTAAGATGGAAATTTCATGTTTAAACGAATTTAAAATTTTTCGATAGTTTTGAAGTCCAATTATGTGAAAATTTAATAGAGTTTTCATCCGCTGCAATATGGCATATGTGTCAAGTTCAAGTGACGGAAAATCAATATTTTCATTAAACACAATATTATCATATGGTGCGGAATGTGAAGAGACGACTGAGTAAATAAAGTAACAATTTTGTATATCCTCCGTTAAATTGATTAATATTAACCGATTACGAACGTTATCGTGTGATTATTTAAATAATTGGGAATATTTAATTAATCAACATCATAGTAATGAATTCCATAAATTTACATTGAACATTACTATCTGGTAGGTACAAATAATGAAGAATTTTGATTGTTTTACTACATAAACATTAGATGCCATGCGTAAATAGAAATTGACTTTTATTTGATAAATGAGAATACTCAATTCAAAGTGCAATTCACCTCAATGAAAAACACGACCTGGATCTACTCGTTGGCAATCCTCGGGCAAAACGAGAAACGACAGCATTTTATTTTGCTACATACGATAGATACCATTTTTCCACTTTGAATTGTAATTGCAAAAAGTCGTATTTCGCCTAAAGCTCCACGTAGAACTCGAACGAATCATTCGCTAATGGAATGGATTTTTTTGCGACACGGGCAAGATATCGAGTTCAAGCTAACGCTAATCCAAGTTTACAAATTGTAAACTGCAATAAGAAATACAACCGTATTCTGTTTAATTTTTCGTCTATATTGATTTGTTGTCTTTTATTTCGTCTCTCCGCCATTTTTTGACTAAAGCCAAACTTTAGTCCCACACGAATGAATGAGGAAACGCAAGTCAACGAATCACACTACCGGGTGAAGATTAAATCCAGGAGTGCGGAATCTTATTTAATCAGACGACCACATATGAAAGCTTTAATCCTTACTTGAATAGCGTGCTGCCTACATTCAATCCGCTAAACATTCTACAACAGGGTTGGCGAACTTTTCGTCCCAAGAGTGCCAAATTTGATAAATATAAAGTGCTTGCGTGACCTTGTGGTGAGATACCATAGAATCAGATACTAATATAATCTATTTTATTACGTCAACGATGGGAATTATATCGTCAGTAATCGGTCAATAATCGTCAGTTGTCATTACTAATCAACACAATCCACATTCAATTGTAACAAATATGCCGTTAGAGTTGCGAAAAAACTGTTTTGTGTGCCATACAGGATAAAAATATGTGAGAAAAATCTACATGACTGAGACTCGAACCCAGGTCTCCCACTTTCCGGGCAGGTATACCATCGACTGACTCACCATGCCGTATCTCTTCCACACTGTTTAGGTCCGCCACATCAACGTAATTAACATTCAAGCCGCGTTTTGGTGTATGGCAGAGAGAGTATTCGGTTTTGAATTCGAGCTAGCATCCGAGAAACGTCTTTAGCTTCTTGTTATCGTGTACCGATCGCGGAAAAAATTAGTCCTTAAAAAGCCTTGTCCTTCATCTATTTTTCTAACTAAGCAATAAAACTGAAGGATACAAATGCAATTTTATCGCCAAAGATACCTCGGTAGAAAAGCCTCCATTTCGTTTTCATTTATCCAATAAACTAGATTGCGAAACAAAATTATTTAAATACCTGCATCTGCTCAAAATAGCTATAAAAAGATTGCATGTGGCGTACAACCGAAAGTTTCCTAGCTCCATTTTTACCTTCAGCTTATTTTATCGTAAAATTTCCACGAATTTGCTTCGACCAAACTTCTTGTTAGTGATACTCTATCGTTACGCCACACTGATTTTTAAAAAGCAGACGCCCATTGATGTTCCTGGATTCGGTAAAAACATCGAGAAAATATTTAGAAAAGAATGAGCAATGCTCATTTGAACCCACGGAACCGGAATCCGAGTTAAATTCTCATCCGCAAATTTCAACACTCGCGAGATCATTGGGAACCCGTCACGATTGTCGAGGTGCTGCCGTGTTCCATAAATATCCTCCTTTCGCTACCCTTCATTTTTACAGCCCAGTCGTCAAATTTAAGGAAAGTCCTCGGTGGTTATTTATTTCCGAAACACAATATGGAGGTATACCCACGTTCTCAGCTCGTCTTGGAGTGGGCATACAATCGCCGTGCTCTCACCCTTCCAATCATTTCCCTCAACCTCGTTGAAGAGAGCTCTTCTTCTGGGGCCGTAGGGGAGGCAGCGAGAGGGGAGGGAAGTTAAAGGAGATGAGGGCATTTTCGAGGAAGGGCGAAAGTGAAGATACGAAAGATGTCATGGAAACAAAAACTTGAGAGCCTCGCAGTGGATGTCGACACTGTAGGATCTTACGACAACGTAAACTTGCGCTGTTCCTCAAGGAACGACTCTTCGCTGAGAAAATTATGAATTCGAGATGTAGCAAGCATCAGGTGTGGTTGATTGAAGGCCTACCAGGAAGCTTGCATAGCCTTCCGTCAAGAAGTAATCTCTTGTGGCAATTACTGAAGGTATTCTATCTTAACAATTAATCCAAAATTCAGATATTATACTGCACCGAAAATCACGAAGAATAACTGTAAGAGCAGCTCAGATGTAAACTTGTTCTCAGTATTTGAGCTGTTGCACCTGCTCTTAGGGGTTTTGAATAAAAACCTTGCATTTCCTGTATGCGTAAAGTTGACTAAAATTGCTTTAAAGCTAAAAATTCGGCTAAAATGTCTTAATCGGGTAATTCCTCATGAAGATGGCATTCATCACGTCATGCCACCTGATGTAGCGAATGATGCCACCATTGTAGCCGAAACCGGTCGTTGAATTATCACTTAAGTGGAAATTACAAAGTTTATTCTCTTAGTTTATTGTCTCCCTACAAAGGCCTGAGATAATAGATATAGTGTCTATTTTCGAACTCAATGCTGATAATAGTGAGCAACCTTCGCAGTTAAAATTTTAGAATTCTTAAAAATGTATACTAACAGTTATTCCCTCAGTAATATGGAGGACAGAATTGAAGTATGGAGAGTTAAATTAAACAATTTTAAATTACCTTACATTAAAGTAAGCACTTTTCNTTCAAAGGAAATGCGTTAGCATTTATGTCTTCTATTAATGGCAGGAAGAAAGTGTTTCACTTAAGAAGTTGGAAAATCGCCCTATATTTTATGGAATATTTAAAGGGTCCCGTATTCGAAATCTCTATGGGTATGGTATAACTTTTCCACCACCATTTAGCTTATAGAAATCCAATGCAGTACATTCGAGATCTCTAGAATATACCGATTCTGTAATGGTTAAGAAAAAGAAAAAGAAATACTTTGTAATTTTCCACAGGTGTTTATTTCGCGACCGGTTTCGTAAGAGGGTCTTACATCTTATATTTACTAAATTAAAGGAAGGGAGTGCAGAATATAAGTACAAAACATAAGGTCTTCCAACATATTAGAAACAGTTCGAAAATAAGAGCCAAGCTGGTTGCAATGAAAGAAAGAAAGGAAGTTTCGCGCTCTTTCAATTAAGCGACAAAATGGGCCAATTTAGAGCACCTAACGCGAGGAAATGCTTTGAAAGGTAGATAAATATATCTGAGGGGACTATTTGGCGTGACCTATTCAGTCCAGATGGTCAACTTTAACAATCGAGAGCGAGGGGCGGTCGTTGAAGCACTGGGGTTGCGCAACATAATGCTCTCTAGACGTTATTTTTCGGAATTTGGGAAAAAAATACTTGGAAAGAAAAACTTTCAATCCTCACAAATTGAAAGAACCAAAAATCGATTTCTAAAAAGTGAGAAACGTATGCAAACGCTTAAGGATGGAGATTAAATATAATAAAAACATGTTTCAGACGGGAAAATATATTAAAATTCTGTTTTACGTATTAAAAGATGAGTATAGTAAATAAAAGAATATAGTTTATCATCGCTAGCCGGATTTTGTGGAAAGATGTAATGAACTGAGAGAAAAACACTTATTCCCGAAGAATAAGAGATATGAAAAATAGCATGGTAGTTCAGTAGTTAGAATACTTTTCGGGAAAGTTTGAAAGGTTTACAGATGTTTAGGAACGGTAGCTCTTACATTACGGTGAAATGTTTCCCTTGAAAATGTCTTTTAAGATTAAACGAAAATGAAAATTAGCAACACGAATGAGACAGTTCAGTTCTTCCACTTTCCTGGCAGATATTCTAACCACTGAAGTACCAGGCCGCGTCTGTAGTTTAGTCTTTTAACATTCCTGCCCTAAGATCAAAAGATATTAAAAATAAATGAACAAATAACATTTGTACCAGTCCCAGTCATGCTGCTAGTTTTTACTCCTATTATTCCTTGGGTTTCAGCCGCACGGCCCTTCCGTGATAAGTTATTCACCTTTAGTTTATCACTATAACCTCCTCATAAGATGTGTAATTTCCACCTACCTCACGTGGAAATCACGAAGTGAATGTTTTCTTGTAGTGAACAAAGTGAGTGAAAGTTTTCTCCTAGTTCAATTAAGAGTATAACACCCCAAGAGTATTCCGCTTAAACCCCATCTTTACAGGCAAAAGTGTCGAACTTTCTCTCTTCAAAAGGGAGATTGAAGTGAAAACTTTCGCTCCGAACCTTTTCCTCTGAGGAAAGAGTAAAGGAAGGGCCACACTTGGAAGGCTATCAAATCTGTAGCTCAATGAGAACTGTACCATTTGCATAAGGAATCCCAAAGGAAGGCCCAACGGCGGGGATATGACGTCACCTCTCCACGGAAATGGAGGTAATAATATGGGGTAGCAGATGGGAGCGGACGAGCATCTTTCCGGAAGAACGACCAAGAACCTGCACTTTATTCGAAAGAGACACCTAAGAAGGACCCTTATTATTCTGCGAAGAGACGAAAAGAACGAAAGGGGACACTTATGAAAATCTACAATTGGAAATTGGGTCTCATTTTATTCAAAGGGATCGTGTTCTCATTGGAGAATATTTTACCATTTTGAGATTCGTCTCGAGCCACTTTGGAGGCATCGTTTAGGAAAATTACTTCAAACTGGTCATGTAAGAGGTAAGTTACCCAAACTCAACGCCTTGATCAGAGGAGTAATCTTCCCTAGGCATAGAGCACTATAGATCAAGAACAAGGAATCTCTTACCCCTGAGTGCGGCCTTGTCGGTCTTCAGGAGCCACACCTCAGAATGGAAACACCAACAACTTTCTCTCTAATAATTAAAACCGCAAAATAATAATATCGATTTAACTGGTATGAGGGCATAGTTTCAACGTCAGTTGCTGCTAAACCTTATTTCATTATGTACATTTCTGTTAATTCTTTTTGGAGTCTTAAAATATCAGGTCCTGATAGTTTCCTATGGGGCTCTAATGGGTTATGAGCACTGATTTTTTTATGGGTTCGAATGGCACTTGTGGCCTTAATGATGAAATGAGGCTCCTTACCCCTGGTTAAGGGAATGATTGGGTTGGTCACTGGTAGAGTTAGTGCCAGTTCATTCCATTAACGCGATTAAAAAATAGGGGATAGATGATTTAAACATTGTTTCAGAATAATAAAAGCTTTACCGAATAATGTAATATTCCCTTTGAATAAGTTATTGTGGCTTTAGAAACATGAAAAAGCTTTCAGAAGAGAAGTTTCGACTTCAATGTGAATTGGGCGATGCATGTATTCATAAATATATTTCTTTTGAATGGGGAGTGAATCATGGCAGAAGTGACCTGTACTACATGCAGGGTACAGTTCCCAGTCGGATAAGCGTGAACTTTGCTCTCTAGCAATACACAATATTTGCAGATATAATAACTATTAATATAATTAAAGTTTACTAGTTTGTCAAGTTAAAGGGTGTAAGTTAACTAAAGGCGTGCATCTAGGAAAATAGGCTGCGTATCTTAATTAGTTAGAGCATCCGCTCGGAAAGTGGAAGATCGGGGATAGAGAACCGATCTTTTCAGATCTCTTTTTCCCTGAAGATTACGAGTAGAAGGTGACGTCCCTATCTTTAGTAATAAGTTAAAAATTTGCAAAGGCAATTCTTTATCTTAATACTATTCGCCCATCATACGTGTGTAATATATCGAATTATTCCCTTTTTATGAGAATTTCAAAATCTAAACTTTTAAAATCCGCCACCTTCCCAAACCTTCCTATCTTGAGAATACACGCAGATATTCGCAATGAAAAAAGCTCGAAACATTCCTAACAAAAATATATCCTATTAAAAATATCGAAATGAATGAAAAACTGGCGATGTAATGGACCGCAGATCGTACAAGTACTGCAAGGAGAAGGCAGATTAATATTTCAGCAGTGAAGCAGAGATAGTTCAAAGGAAATGCGTTAGCATTTATGTCTTCTATTAATGGCAGGAAGAAAGTGTTTCACTTAAGAAGTTGGAAAATCGCCCTATATTTTATGGAATATTTAAAGGGTCCCGTATTCGAAATCTCTATGGGTATGGTATAACTTTTCCACCACCATTTAGCTTATAGAAATCCAATGCAGTACATTCGAGATCTCTAGAATATACCGATTCTGTAATGGTTAAGAAAAAGAAAAAGCACTGAAAATAGAACATACGGATGATATTTCTTTGAGAAAGAAATTATTGGAGCATCAAATCTAGCCTTTAAATCACTGCTAAGATGCTTCTTCCACGAGAACGTCCAGGCAGCTATAAAAATCGATTTCATGCTTCAGACAAATGGCAGAAAGTATCTCAGACATCGGAGCAACGCCTGCAGTCGAACCGATATTATATTCAAACGACTCCTCCAGATGTGGTCGTTTGAAAGTGAAATCTATTCTCTGGCACATATTCCATTCGATCACCGTCTTCGAAGGCCGCCATTAACACCTTAACAATCACACACTCTTCCGTCGCTCTCAACCAGTAAAGTCGGAATTGACGGCGACATAAGCGCGGAACAAATCAAGTGTTCTTACTATAGCCCAGTTTGCCTGTATGCATTGTAAGATAGTAAAAAGTTACTGACACGTTCACATTTCATTTTCTGATGAAAATTTTGAAAAACAGCTAAAAGTCAAGATTATATCGGGAGAAACGACCATTAATATAAAGATTTCTTTCTTGAAGAGAGAAAGGATATTTGTAAATATTTATTTCTGAATCGGAGAAAAATGGGATTTGACACTTTATCTTAAGAAGTTTAGTGAGTGAAAGTTTTCTCCTAGTTCAATTAAGAGTATAACACCCCAAGAGTATTCCGCTTAAACCCCATCTTTACAGGCAAAAGTGTCGAACTTTCTCTCTTCAAAAGGGAGATTGAAGTGGAAACTTTCGCTCCGAACCTTTTCCTCTGAGGAAAGAGTAAAGGAAGGGCCACACTTGGAAGGCTATCAAATCTGTAGCTCAATGAGAACTGTACCATTTGCATAAGGAATCCCAAAGGAAGGCCCAACGGCGGGGATATGACGTCACCTCTCCACGGAAATGGAGGTAATAATATGGGGTAGCAGATGGGAGCGGACGAGCATCTTTCCGGAAGAACGACCAAGAACCTGCACTTTATTCGAAAGAGACACCTAAGAAGGACCCTTATTATTCTGCGAAGAGACGAAAAGAACGAAAGGGGACACTTATGAAAATCTACAATTGGAAATTGGGTCTCATTTTATTCAAAGGGATCGTGTTCTCATTGGAGAATATTTTACCATTTTGAGATTCGTCTCGAGCCACTTTGGAGGCATCGTTTAGGAAAATTACTTCAAACTGGTCATGTAAGAGGTAAGTTACCCAAACTCAACGCCTTGATCAGAGGAGTAATCTTTCCTAGGCATATAGCACTATAGATCAAGAACAAGGAATCTCTTACCCCTGAGTGCGGCCTTGTCGGTCTTCAGGAGCCACACCTCAGAATGGAAACACCAACAACTTTCTCTCTAATAATTAAAACCGCAAAATAATAATATCGATTTAACTGGTATGAGGGCATAGTTTCAACGTCAGTTGCTGCTAAACCTTATTTCATTATGTACATTTCTGTTAATTCTTTTTGGAGTCTTAAAATATCAGGTCCTGATAGTTTCCTATGGGGCTCTAATGGGTTATGAGCACTGATTTTTTTATGGGTTCGAATGGCACTTGTGGCCTTAATGATGAAATGAGGCTCCTTACCCCTGGTTAAGGGAATGATTGGGTTGGTCACTGGTAGAGTTAGTGCCAGTTCATTCCATTAACGCAATTAAAAAATAGGGGATAGATGATTTAAACATTGTTTCAGAATAATAAAAGCTTTACCGAATAATGTAATATTCCCTTTGAATAAGTTATTGTGGCTTTAGAAACATGAAAAAGCTTTCAGAAGAGAAGTTTCGACTTCAATGTGAATTGGGCGATGCATGTATTCATAAATATATTTCTTTTGAATGGGGAGTGAATCATGGCAGAAGTGACCTGTACTACATGCAGGGTACAGTTCCCAGTCGGATAAGCGTGAACTTTGCTCTCTAGCAATACACAATATTTGCAGATATAATAACTATTAATATAATTAAAGTTTACTAGTTTGTCAAGTTAAAGGGTGTAAGTTAACTAAAGGCGTGCATCTAGGAAAATAGGCTGCGTATCTTAATTAGTTAGAGCATCCGCTCGGAAAGTGGAAGATCGGGGATAGAGAACCGATCTTTTCAGATCTCTTTTTCCCTGAAGATTACGAGTAGAAGGTGACGTCCCTATCTTTAGTAATAAGTTAAAAATTTGCAAAGGCAATTCTTTATCTTAATACTATTCGCCCATCATACGTGTGTAATATATCGAATTATTCCCTTTTTATGAGAATTTCAAAATCTAAACTTTTAAAATCCGCCACCTTCCCAAACCTTCCTATCTTGAGAATACACGCAGATATTCGCAATGAAAAAAGCTCGAAACATTCCTAACAAAAATATATCCTATTAAAAATATCGAAATGAATGAAAAACTGGCGATGTAATGGACCGCAAATCGTACAAGTACTGCAAGGAGAAGGCAGATTAATATTTCAGCAGTGAAGCAGAGATAGTTCAAAGGAAATGCGTTAGCATTTATGTCTTCTATTAATGGCAGGAAGAAAGTGTTTCACTTAAGAAGTTGGAAAATCGCCCTATATTTTATGGAATATTTAAAGGATCCCGTATTCGAAATCTCTATGGGTATGGTATAACTTTTCCACCACCATTTAGCTTATAGAAATCCAATGCAGTACATTCGAGATCTCTAGAATATACCGATTCTGTAATGGTTAAGAAAAAGAAAAAGCACTGAAAATAGAACATACGGATGATATTTCTTTGAGAAAGAAATTATTGGAGCATCAAATCTAGCCTTTAAATCACTGCTAAGATGCTTCTTCCACGAGAACGTCCAGGCAGCTATAAAAATCGATTTCATGCTTCAGACAAATGGCAGAAAGTATCTCAGACATCGGAGCAACGCCTGCAGTCGAACCGATATTATATTCAAACGACTCCTCCAGATGTGGTCGTTTGAAAGTGAAATCTATTCTCTGGCACATATTCCATTCGATCACCGTCTTCGAAGGCCGCCATTAACACCTTAACAATCACACACTCTTCCGTCGCTCTCAACCAGTAAAGTCGGAATTGACGGCGACATAAGCGCGGAACAAATCAAGTGTTCTTACTATAGCCCAGTTTGCCTGTATGCATTGTAAGATAGTAAAAAGTTACTGACACGTTCACATTTCATTTTCTGATGAAAATTTTGAAAAACAGCTAAAAGTCAAGATTATATCGGGAGAAACGACCATTAATATAAAGATTTCTTTCTTGAAGAGAGAAAGGATATTTGTAAATATTTATTTCTGAATCGGAGAAAAATGGGATTTGACACTTTATCTTAAGAAGTTTTAGAACCTTTTCCCTCTTTCTGCGATGCATTTATAAATAGAATTAAAAGCATTTGGTAAACTGACAATTGACATTGTATACTGTAAATTCAGTATAAAGATACTTTTATTTTTAAATTTCTTTCTAAGTTGTCTTAGTATTTAAAATATTATACATCGGAAATTGAATTTGTAAATTTTGTGATGTAATTGTATGACAATGTGCCTTTGGGAGGTTTCATAGGGGTCTTACATAGGGAGCAAAAACCAGGCAAGGTTTTCTAATTTTTCTTTCATTTTCCACTAAACGGCTGACTTGTTATCTAATTGAAGTCTTAGCATGTAAATAAATAAATATATATGTATATCGCCTTCGAGGTGTAATATGGTAACTCGATTTATTTGATTGTGTCGAAATCAAATTATAAGGATACAAATGGAGAGCGCATTTATAAAGACAGTAGCTACGTCGAAATTCTTTAGATATCCCTAATCAAGCGAATTTTGAGAGGTGTAAGATTCTGGTGAATTACAAATTGCATTTTCTCCCCCAAACCAGCTTTCTTCTCAATAAGGTCCTCTTCCTAGAGCAGAGGCGTATCCAAGGGGGTGGTTTTGGGGGTTTCAACCCCCCCCCCCTGGGGACAGAGCAAACGATAAACGAAAGCATGTGAGAGGATGGCCCATCGCAATTATGCTATACAAACACCGCAGGTGATTCGCAGGGTATACATGTTAAAGTTAATCAAGTTCTATTCTCATTAGATTTTGGGCGGAACTATTCCTGCGGTGTTTACTTCATGGCTCTAAAACCCCTCATGGGCAAATCCTGGCTACGCCCCTGACCTAAGCATATGTGCAATGTTTTGATTGCTGATAATAGTTATTATACATATACATATTATATATATACATTTTTACAGCAAAATCTTTATCTTCAACTGTAAGATCCACAATTGAAGTCAATTCATTAGTGCAAAGATGGCTGATTAAGAAAAGAGAATATCAAGCGCGTACAAGTGAATATCATCCTTTAATGAAATGGCCTTGAGCAGTTCAACTGCGCATTAAAAAATTAAAAGGAAGATACAAAATAATAACTATAGAAGATAAAAACGAAGATAAGTATTGCAAATTCGTCAAAACTCGCATCAATTTTTGTGGTGCAATTGTAAACATTCCTTTAAATTAAGCAGAAGTTGAAGGTCAGTTTACAATATTGAATGCAACTGCAAGATTTTTGTCAGCCGATTCCGCTTTCAAATCGGAAAAGGAAAAAGTCGAACTCCATTTAATTACCTGAAGTGGAGCTCTCGTTGGAATTATTTTTCCTCGTCGAAATAAGGGAGAAGAAGTCTGAGTTTTCATTCGCACGTTTGAGCGCTGTAATACCTCTTTTATAACCTCTCGAAGTTAAGTGTAGACTTTTTTGGGCTTTTTTTATGGTCTAGAGTGCGACACGTGAGCCTGGCTTTAAAAATGCAGCACTTTTAGAGCGTTTTGAGGCTCGAGCATTTCCAAGGATTCCATTGTAAAACACTCTGTTCAATGAATTCTCATAAGTTATTCATCCAACAAATACGAAATATTACCTCTACGAAAAAAATTATACGGAGCCAATAAACTGACGAATGAAAAATAAGGGATGTTATCCAAAAATTCTCTTTCATAACCAGAAATGCAGTAAATTAGAGAGGCTTGCCTAATAAAACTCCCCGTACAGAACGTAGATCGAGTTTTAAAAGAAAAATATTAAATTTATTTCGCAATCATGCAAGAGTGTAGACGTTAAGCACTATATGACGCCTGAGTTCCTTCTCTGCTTAAATTACATGATAATATCAGGGGCGTAGCCAGGATTTGTCACTGCGGAACATTCAGAGCCATGGAATGAACGCAGAATTGCATACGTTCTTGGGGCAGGCAAATTTCTGCCTTAAATGTAATAAAGATGATATCAGATTAACATTTATGTGTATATGTATTTTTTTCCTCCATGTCACTTCACTAGTGGCGTGTGTAACGGTATATATTTCATTAATTACAATTACCTCCCGTAATCTCGATTTTATTAATCCCATTTCAGTTAATGGCTGTAAAAATGTATAGCAAATAACCTGGCTCAATTAAAAATAATAGAAAGGTACCATTTTGTAAAAAATCAATCTATCTCATGGCTGAAGCAGTTTGTAATGTGGATGAAGTTTTAATGAAGGGTATTTCTGATGTGTTGTATGAGTGAAATGTGAAATTGTCAATAAGTGTTGTAATTCTATTGTATTTGTGGTGTTGTGATTGTTTTTTATTGATCTTTATGGATTAATGTAGTTGTACTTCAAATGTGATTATATTATACTGGTTGAAATTGTAAAATTTTGTTTTTGACGTGTCCTATATATAAGTCTTTGGATAAATAAACTTATTATTATTATTTTTATCATGGAGAGGTTTAACCCCCAAAACTACCCCTGGTAACGCTGTGCTTAGCTGTGTATATATACATATATTCCTACTACCAAATCTGGATGGTGGAATAATTTCTACTGTATGAGAGGAAATGGAGATCCTAGGAACTCTTCATAATCTATTCTAAAAACGGAGAAGGAACTTCACAATTGTGGATAATATCTAAATAATAGAGTTAAACTTAACAGCCGAGAAACTCGTTCGCGAGAGATAAAAGAAATAATGAAGTTCGCCTCAAGAAGGACCTTTTTTTACGATTTCATCGTCAATTGCGCCTCCTAAATATTTTAAAGCCATTCCCCTCTAACCGAGGCCGGAAATCCACCCGTTTATTTCCTCCTGCGTCCCACAGAGCATGTGATGAACGGATTAACGTCAATCAATTTGGTTTGAAGCCTTTGATTCCTATATAAACTCCGTCACACATCGACCGAACACTTGCTAAAGAGTAATCCACTCAGTGACAGGTGTGTTTCTCGGATATCCATACCTCATTTTTTTCGCTACGGATTTTATTCCTTCGAATATAAAATTTCGCTTCGACCTCAGACACGTTCTCCCAAAAAAAACTGATTTTCGACGTCTTTGAAATGAGTATCTGTTATGAGTGAACTGACATTAAATTTAATACGAATAATTGCTGCTCGTGCCATCAAATAAATAACGGAAACGTTTCTCGTGCTGTGAACTTAGTCAAACCAAGGCAGAAAGCCCCTAATAAAAGTTATAAATTTTAGGGAGACAGGGACTAAAAGATAGGAGTCGATGACAAGCTTCCGTAAGATCTCAAGCGTTGAATTTTTAAATCAATGCTTTATCCTTTACATTCTGTAACTGTAACTGTTCTTCTTACGATGTCTTTGTATTTGTGGACAAAAATGGCGTCAATTTTTCATTTATTTCGGAAATTATGGAATGTTTTTTTTATTATTCCTCGGAAATTAATGTGTTGACCGTCACTGTTGCTACCAATTTAGGGACCGATGTCAATAAACTCTAGAGTAGTGAATTCGTTTGAGAAACTACTGTAACAAGCAAAATCTCATTGAAATCAGCGTATAGATTCATTAACTTTGCTTCGTAAAGTTTACAAAATATCGGAATGTTACTTCAAAACTTTTATAATCTAAATTTTTTTCGGTAATAATTATAAAAATTTCTATAAAATATTTTTTCAGGTGGTACTTCATCCGCTTTCGTATGACCATTACTTATAATCAAATTTTTAAAATTTAAAAGAACTACAACGAATCGAAAAATTAACTTTACTTCTGATTCTTACAGAATTTACTCAAAATGGATAAATTCCATTTACACGACAGTGATAGTTAAGATAGATTCACCAGTAATACGGATGGGATATGAACATTTTCCGAAATTAAGATGGCACATTAATCGCTATCCAAAATATCTATGCAAATATATGTATATTTTCTCTATTGAATGGACGTGTGGACTTGGATTGTGGATTGTGTGGATTGGTATTCATATGCCTGAGAAATTAAGGCAAATAGTTCGCACTAAATTTGGATCGATTGGAATTCTCAGACAGGGAGCGTCACGAATAATCTTCCGGTTATGAATAATTTAGTACTCAAAAATCTCCGAAGAAATATATAATCCTTTATAAATAAAGGGGAAGTTATGACAAAGGGATGTATGGTTGGTTCGGAAATGAAATATCGGGCATAATTGAGGAGTATGGTGAATGAAGGAGCCAGATAATGTATGTACTTACAGTAATGGCGTGAGTTAAATGTACGAATATGTATGTATGTTTGCATGTATATTCCACGCTTAAAACACAAGTAAGATTATGCTTAGTGACAAAGTCATTGAATTACTGATATTGAATCACTGATATACTTGAAACACTGATCATTAATCACAATACTTTTAATGAATAATTTCGGGTGACAAGCGACTTTCTGCACAGCGAATAAAATTAAGAACGTCCTCAAAAAGATAACTGCAAATTTATCTAATAACATTTTAGTGATGTTACTTCACTTCAGTCAGGATTCACCAGGAATGTGTGGCTGATATGTGGGCTCCTGCCTCATACCTCATATGAGGTATGAGTGCAAGCTGCAGTGGAGGGCTTGAGTGAAGCGGTAAGTTTCGTTAAAATATTGCAGATTTAAACAGTATTTTATGAACTACTCTTCACAATAACAACGAATCCTATCCCTAGCATTAACTGCAGTTTACGGCTCGTAATGAAAAGTAAACTATAAACGAATAAATCTTATAAACTTTAGACAAAATAAACGGATTTTTGGTAACATTTTTTAGGGAAAGGAAAATTTTTCCCCTTGCCAGCCTCAGATTTTGTTCAAGTAGAATACAAGATTTAGATGTGTTAACTACGAACTGAGAAATGATTTTTTCTTATTCTATTGCAAAAGAATACGTTTAAGATATAATTTATGAACTTGCAGAATACAAGGATTAAATAGGTTTACTACGAATTAATTGAGAAATGATTTTTTTGTTCTCTATTGTAAAAGTATACGTTTAATATAAAATTAGAGAATTCTTTTAGTTAATAATGTAA
Organism: Ladona fulva; assembly: GCA_000376725.2. Classification (NCBI taxonomy): domain Eukaryota; kingdom Metazoa; phylum Arthropoda; class Insecta; order Odonata; family Libellulidae; genus Ladona; species Ladona fulva. The sequence continues at coordinate 2,293,356 of KZ308133.1, read as the reverse complement.
CACCTAAGTAATCAATTTGTTAAGAAAAACAATGACTAATTGCTACTGACTATGAAACATGCTACAAGGAAATTACGTTTTTCAAAAATGAAGTCATAGAGGAATAAATATAGTAAGGGCAGTAATTAGTAGCGGGAGTAATTATGACTTTTGGGATTTAGATGTCAAAAGTAGGAAAAAATATTCTCTGTATTTTTATGTCGCGTAACGTCGAAAAGTTCAGCTCGTTAATTAATAAAATGCGGTGAATTGCGATGTAGCTAATATGGTTCTTTCCTTTAATGAGTATGAAAAAACTCAAACACTATTGATTTAAATTACAAAACACTCATCGAGAGCATAAAATAAGGGAGATACAAAGTCGTTTCGAAATCTAGTTTCTCTCGCCTACGCTACGCGGCTCTGCAAAGCACCAACGTAGACACAGAAGTGAAGAAAGTAACAACGTTAATCCGACTATATCGAGACGTAGCAAGGAGATTGGAATTCGGACATTCACTCGGCAGTTAAATTCAAACTCGAATCTGATGTGTAACAAAAGAACGTCGAAGCGTGTCTCCAGAGCGACTCCGAGCGGCGACAAAAGAAACTGAATCGATCGCTAAACCACAACATAGTGGTCTCCGTAAGCACACCTACCGCACCTGCGCCCCCCCATTTCCTTCCTCTTTACCACCACCACCCATCCTTTAAAAACATTCCCCTCGTCCAACAGTTTCTCGCCATCTTACGCCACTCATTCCGTCTCTTTAAGGTCACAAATACATTCGCTTCATGCACGTCCGTCACAGTTGACTTTCTGCTACAGTTATTTCATCGTGAAAATTTATCTTATATTTTTCCGACGTAACTCTAGCAGCTGGGTTTAGCTTGTCGAAGAATTCTGCAATTTATAAACTTACCACGTATTCCGTTTTGACCGCACTATCCCGGTTAATCTTTTAGATGTCCCGATTTAAATGTGTAAGGCTCAGAAAGGTCTTTCAAACGAAAATATACGTAAGGTTCTCACGTCGCACAAAAAAGTCTTGAATGAATAAGAAATTAAATCAGACTTAATGTGTTAAGGCAAAGTTTTAATAGCTACTATCTCTTCCCGGTTTTAATTGCTTCAAATTTTATAAGTCTCGGTTTATTTCCTTAAGAATAACCAATTTTTCACCTATTCTGATATTTATTCGGCTATTCAGGTACAGAATTACCAGCAATGGAAGTAGAAAAAGAATAATAATGGGAGGAATAGCTTAGACGGAAAACCATTCTTCCAGAAAAATCATTTGCTGTCAACAAATGATACAAGCTAGGAAAAAAGGCTAATAAAACCTTTTATATAAATGCTCCTCTAGATGAATTCACACCATGACGTGTTCTCTTATACGGCACTGATACATCAGCTATAATGGCAGCAGAAAGAGTGCAAGAAGAGATGGAAATATACTACTGAAGATTCTTGAGAATACATCTAAATATATACCTTGCAAGCCTCTATTAGGCGTGTGGCAGGGTGTGGTAACCACCAAACTTTTCGAGCAACCTCTTTAGCTTTAGTTACTGTACCGGCCGAAGCAGCAGCAGGTCGCGTAACACCGATTACGTCTTCCACAAATATACATTCTCTGAGAATATCATGAACAGAGAGAGTAACTAACGAAAAACTCCTTCTAAGAACAAATGAAGAGATAATTCTATAATCAGCTCTTTCATTGAGTTATTCGTGATTGGTGTACTTCAAAATTAGTAAAGAAAAGAAAAAGATAAAAATTAATTCGGTGAAAACTACGCAGAGACAGTATCTTGAAGATAGCATTGGAAGAAGTAACGAAAGAGTTTGATTGTAGTTGTTGAGCTAAGAATAGAGAGGATTTCGGCTTACTGGGAACCTTGTGGGGTTTCAACAAACTAATCTTCGGGTTGGTAAACGTTGATGTTGAACGTTAACTACCGAATAATTTAGCTACAAACGTTCCTCAAGACAAATTCACTAACAAAAACTTACTTCCTTGCTATGACTTCCTATTCTTCAGTGAGATCGGAAGTATAATGTTTCCTGCATCCATCAAGGGTGAGACTAAAAGATACTGTGCACGTATTTTGAAGCATTTTGACTAAAAGCAGCGTAAATTACATGTCAGTGCAGAATGAGGACAATCATGTGAAAAGAGTGCACTTAGGCTATTTTCTCCTGATCTCGTAAGATATCATTGGAAAATGTAATCTATACCCTTAGGGAGCTAAAAACGATACACTGGAGGATCGTGTACAAATTCTTGAGTAAAATTTATCCATTCAATTACATTCAACTACGCAGAAAAACGTACTACTCCGTTTAAATAGTAACAAAGTTAATGACTTTGTATGTATTCATAGATAAGAACAGTTTACAGGAAACAGTGATAAAATGAAGAGAAAATCCAATGGGGAAAACACTGAGGCACGTGTCTCCTTCTGTGTCAAGTCTTCTGAGGATAATTTCGGAAAATGACGGGAGGGAGGAATTATTGAATTATGCCTAGATAAAAATTACAAGAGACAGATGATGGTTAGTGCTCAAATTTAATAACGAATGCGGTGGATGAAAACAAGGGCTTTTAACTCTTCCTTAACTACTTTTTGTATAAGCTGGACTTGGAAAAAATGTACATTGTTTATGTGTTAGTTTTTGTGCTTATATTTAAATGAGAACGGAGAGAAAGTCTTTTCTCCCCTTTAATATTTTATTTCACTTTTTTATTTTCTTAAATTTTAACCTGTTTATCTACATGTTAGGTAAAACGACAGAGACGTACAAAAGGAATGCAGCAAAAAGAAAGCATGCTAGACAAGCTCAGTGCCCTCGAAAGACTGTCCTGAAACTTTCTTGATGCCAGATTGAAACAGGAATAAGATAGGAGATGTAAAAACATGAATATTTTAAAAATAACTATATCAAATTAAAAATACTAGTTTATGATAAGCAATGAATATAATGTCCAACAAATTGGACAGTGGGTCTGAAAGGGTTAAGTGATATTTCTTTTTGAAAGTAAAAAATGGTCAAAAAGTAGAAAATCCTAAATACGAGATTTTAAACCACTATTTTCTAATATGAAAGGCGCCACTGATGATTGAGTTAACGCCTATAAGGAGTACTCCATGAACCATCAAACTAAATCCTATCCAATGCGCATTTCGCTATCTAAGAGAGTACTATCAGGGATTGAATCAGAATGAACGGGATAAGGGAAGAAACAGTTGAGTATCGAAATCTAAAAGTCTATAAAGTCTTATACCAAAATTCATGAGGGCATTCCATTTCTTATAAACATGCAAATTCTCCCAGTCATTGAGGTCATTATTTGAACTATGGATTGGTTTTAATTTTCAGGAGTGATTTTGATGGAAAATTCCACCATATGTTAAGCAACACTGGATTGAGAAAACCTGCCAGATTTAAAATGGGCCAAATGTTCCTTAATTCTTGTAGTAACTCTCCTTCTGGTCTGTCCAACGTATTTTAAACCACAATTAACACAACTAATCTCATAAATGCCAGATCTGTGTAACATACTATCTTTATCTTTCGCACTATCTAATAAATTCTTAATGTTAAGACTAATAAAAAGGGAAAAATAATGTTTTTTACTGTTTAAAGATATTCATTAAACCCTTTGTAAGGTGCGAATAATATAGCAGCTTTATGTACTCTTTTCTACGAGATAACTCAGGTGTATCAGGAAAGTGGTTATAGCAAATGGGAGTGTAAAAGATTGACCAATATGAATACACGTCGCGACCGGTCGTTAGATCGCAAGTGACTAATTGGGCGACCCAGGTACTACTACACACGAGCTAAAACGTAACGTAGGAAGGACTTCGTACGTTACGAGGTCAATTCGCAGCTTCTTCTTCTGACGAAGACAAAGAGGGATTGTTTCGAAACTCCAACTTCGGAGTTCAGAGGGCGAGAGATGGTCTCCTGCATCGGAGCAGAAAGTTTCCATGGTAAACATCGTCCGCCCAATTCATTCACTTCTTAATGGACTTTCCATTCCCCATCAAAGGAACTCCAATTCCATTCTCTCGCATCCAAACCAACTCCCACACGTTCCATTCCCAATTAAGAGGTAGTGAAAATTTCATGCACTGCTGAAAGTTTAGCTTTATAACTTTTACTTCACCTTTTCAGGCACGGCGTTCGATATATTGGTCTAAACAATACATTTTGGGTAAAGTTCCTTAATAAATTGCACAAGTGTTTCTAAATCCTGCACCAATTGACAAAAATTACGTTGCTCATTTCAGCAACAATATTTTTGTTGACATGACTGTTAATAAATGTTACCGGATGCATCCGAGATTATAATTTCTGTTACACATATCCTTCTTCGTCGTACTTTTGTTGGCACGATGTTTCTTATGTTAGAATGTCACAGTTCGCATTTCTTTTAAAAACTCATGATTTGACTGAAATGAAAAATTTCAGAGAGTTTTTTTATCATAATGTGGAGGTCATATAAAAATTAACCTGTTTCAAATACGTTAACAACTACTTATGTTCCGTTTGTTTGATATAGCGCAGCCATTAGGAAATGTGGTTGTAAATTCAGATGAAAGAAAGTATAAAGGAAGAAAAAAGTCGTTTCCTTCAAAGACATTTCTTTTTGTAATTGCAATTAAGAAAGGTAGACAAAAATGACCCTAAAGACTCAAATCACTATCGAAATGTTTTTTTTTCGAATTTTTCATAGCTTCCTTCCACTGGCGAAATTTCTTCAATTCTTCCGACGCAGTACCAATCTNAAACCCTGAAATATCTCAAACCAAGTTGATGGCAAGAGAGCTTGTATTAGAAGTCTGTGTGGGCCGAAATTTTCGGCCAAAGTCCGGCTCTTCCCTTTCCATAATTCAGCCCAAACCCAACCCGGACTGCACGGAAAAATATTTTCGCTCGACCCGACCCGAACCCGAACCTTTCTTAAATTGCCTACGAATCAGTCGCTACGGTGTATTTGTAAACCCATACATTTATGTTTACTTCTTCAGAGATACCAAAATATCTATAGATACATATTAGGGAAAGTTAAGAAAATATTTTGTATTCCTATATCGTAAAATAGTATTTGTTTGTCTGATAAATTAACAAAAGTTGAAACTTGATAGTTTTTATTAATTTCTATTTCTGTCTTTTAGCGGTTTTATTCGCCCCCTTCTTATGTGGGCGTCTTTGTTTTTGTTGTTGTTGTTTATAAATATTTTTTACCTCTAATCAATACATTGCGTCTTCCGTTATAAATACTGTAATTTGAAAATTAAAATATTAAAATATGAGAGAAATGTGGCTAACTTAACACACGGAAGCGTCTTAAAAGCCAAGAATAAACAGAAATTAAAAATAGCAACAAGACTGGGGCTCGAACCCAGGACCCCCACTTCTAGGGCAGGAATGTTAAAAGGCAAAACTACAGAGGGGGCATGGAATTTTAGAGAGAACTGAACTGAGTCTCATTCATATTCACTTATTTAGTTTTAGTTCATGTTCACTTATTTACTTTAGAACTAAACTTATTTAGTTTCTTGGGGTCTATCAAACCACAAATTTCTATGAATTTTCACGACCATTTCTAATATAGTTTTTTATCTTACTTTTTGTTTAAGTGTTGATTTAGAAGCCTCCATCGTCAGGTGGTCTCCATAAAGGATGTGAAGACCCCCTGACAATGGAGGCTTTGTTTCTGAAATGATCATTGGGACTTACCAGAAATCGTTAATCCGGAGCTTCCCGTTTATCTCTCAGCGCGAGTTCCACTTGTCGAAATACGGCTTACGGAGTATTTTTAAACTTCTGAGAGCAGCTGTTCTAAAACGTCAGTAAACCTTTCTCTTAATTAATCAACACCTAAGCAAAAAGTAAGATAAAAAACTATATTAGAAATGGTCGTGAAAATTCGTAGAAATTTGGGATTCGATAGACCCCAAGAAACTAAATAAGGAGCGTTGTTAGCGCAATCAATGAGGGGCATTGGCAGATGATCCTTTCGAAAGCATACATTCCGTCCTTTAAACGCCTTTGCTAGCAAGTGAAAACTATGTGCGTGAGATTTTCACAGGACTCCTATTGTATGAATTGCGAAAAATTCCTTGCTCTAAGAATGAAATAGTGGAGCCATTGGGAGCGCTGTTACCAAACAGAAGAGAAGGGTTTTCAGTCCATTTCTCTTGCACTTCAACACAATCAATTGTCCCAACGTCGTCTGAGCGCAGAAGACCGCAGTGTCGGCACTGCGATAGCGTCTCCTCTTTAATCAACCGCAACCCAATCAGGAGATCGTCGAGATCACCCGATTTCCCATTGACGGATTTGGTCCTTTGGCGAGGGAGACGTCCACCGCTCTTCAGACAAGGACTTCTCGAGTCGGACATCATATATGTGAATCATCCAATACTCGGTACAAGTAATATCGATTCGCGGCTTCGTCTTGCGATCAGGGCATAGAATCCTAATATCTTTCCGGTTTTAGCTCCGGATCAACGGAAAAGTAAATTTTAGGTTCAATTCTGGTTTCACTATTGCCGACTTCGAATCGGTTTTTCCGCATCGGCCATTGTAATTTCAAATCCTTCTGAAAGTCGGTTTATTGTTTACATTTTCTACAAGCTGATATAATTATTAATTTTTGTGAACAAGATTATTTTCAAAAACCCTCCGCGAGCCGCATTGTGAACTCTAGCGGGCATCATGCGGCCCTTGAGCCGTGTTTTTTTGCGGGCCTGCTCTACGGTAAGAGGATAGAAGCCTACTACCTTCGTAGGGAAGAAGTTATTAAGAGCCATGCTTGTAGCTTGGCACTTTTTCTGGAAAATTTAATCGTGAAATATGTCATTAGTCCGATATAAACAAAAAGTTACTCATCCATCTCCTTTAATTCATTACGGTGTTATGTATGTTTGTTGCCACTGCGATTCATCACTACAAATTGTTGGTGACTGTAATAGTTAAAAACTTCTGAAATTTTTCCCCCTATTCACATCGTCAACCGCTTCTAAATGGGCCTAAATACACCATGTATTCTTATGGGAAAATGTATATGCTCGGAATCAACAAACGTATTGATTGTCGAGGGAACAGGTTGTTTACAATCTCAAAATTTCACAAAATGTTCGTATATTTTATCTAAATCCTCGCAACTTCGAAACGAAAGCGATATTCCACGACAATAATAAGAATCTGTATTTAATTTACCTTCTTTCGGTACTTATTTCGATTCCATACGACTATTCCTTCTAATTAAATATTGCAAAAGAAAACTAAGGGGATTTGAAGGAAGATAATGAGCCAAAAGTAGCTGGTAGGCCGTTATTGTTTATGACGGTCATCTGCACCTGAATGAGGATTGCCAGGAAATAAGTAGGAAAAGCTAAATGAAAATGAGAACGATGCATAATGGGAAGATTTAGGAAAATTGATAGTGTCACAAGCGTGAGAGACTTGTTTGGGAAACACTGGCATAAAGAAGAAAAATGAATCTCTAGATTGGATTTATCAATTTGTCAAATGATTAGATGTTTAAATTATTGCAAGTGGTGACGGGTGGAAGAATTTTAAAAATTTAATAGAGAATCCGGAATTATTTGTTGAATACATATTCATATATGTTCCGAATTAAGTCGAGGCGGCAAATAACCGATATTTCAAAAAAAATTTTTTATAGAAACATTTTCTGATTTAATAAAGAAATTTTGGATCGCTTTAAGAAAATTCCAGGAGGAACATCGACCAAGGATTATTACTTTAGCAACAAAAGTTTTGGAGGAAGTAAGGGATCACTTGACAGCCTTGATATAAGGTGGGGATATTCCCCGTGACGGCTGCTGAAGCACAAGATGGCGTGTAAGAAAAACCCTAAAATATCTCAAACCAAGTTGATGGCAAGAGAGCTTGTATTAGAAGTCTGTGTGGGCCGAAATTTTCGGCCAAAGTCCGGCTCTTCCCTTTCCATAATTCAGCCCAAACCCAACCCGGACTGCACGGAAAAATATTTTCGCTCGACCCGACCCGAACCCGAACCTTTCTTAAATTGCCTACGAATCAGTCGCTACGGTGTATTTGTAAACCCATACATTTATGTTTACTTCTTCAGAGATACCAAAATATCTATAGATACATATTAGGGAAAGTTAAGAAAATATTTTGTATTCCTATATCGTAAAATAGTTTTTGTTTGTCTGATAAATTAACATAAGTTGAAACTTGATAGTTTTTATTAATTTCTATTTCTGTCTTTTAGCGGTTTTATTCGCCCCCTTCTTATGTTGGCGTCTTTGTTTTTGTTGTTGTTGTTGTTGTTTATTTGCCGGCCTCCGTGGCGTAGTGGTTAGCGTGCTAGCCTAGCAACGACGAGGTCCCCGGTTCAAATCCTCGTTATGGCATGGATGTTTGTGTTCGTCTAGGTTAATTGTAAGAGTGGTCTCAATAGACCAAAATTGGCCTAAATATATACGTTCTTATTAAAAAGTAAAAATATATGAAAAAAAGATGTGTTATATGTTTAAAAGATGTTAAAACTTTTTGCGGAGGTTAAAAATGAATTAAAAGTTATTTATGTTGCGTAGGTTCCAGAAGTCGAGTCTGGTGTAGAGGTAATAGAAACAAAAATATTCTCCTAAATTCTATGCAGCAAATGCGAAAACTAAGCATAAAGAAATTCTTTGATCTTTTTCTCGGCATGTGCAAACTTAAGACTTCCGTCCCTGCACAAGAGCGTACATTGGTGTTTGAAAACAAATAATTCCATCTTTCGAAAGTCCGAGGCCAATAGAGTGCCACCTTCAGCCTAGCCGGCCCATGCAGACCTCCAGTATGTATGGGCTGTACGTATTAATTTTAAATGTATGTTTGTAACAGACTGCCACCAGACGTAAAGCCTAAATGCAGTTTTGAAATTATAATAAAAAAGGAGTCAAACGAGAGGGAGATTTTAAATAACTAGAAGAGCAGGGATGGAAGAGTGAAAATGACAGAAGAGAAAAAAATTGCAATTTTTCCGCACGTTTATTACTTGCGAGTCATAAAACGTACCAAGCTTTTTCCTCTTCTGTGATACGGTTTTCCACGAAATACCGTCTGAAAATATAGAGGCGTTCGAAAGGAAGCAAACTATGAAGTAATATAGACACCGAACTAGAGGAAAAGAGTGCTGAAGGGCTTGACGTAGAGCCATTTTTTTCATCTGTCTTTTTTCGCCCGAAGAGTTCGTTCCGTTCGCCCCCATCGAATAGAAAGGAATAGAGTAAACAAAGCCGTTGTTTCTTCAGCCGGCGCTTCGAATGCATGCACTCGATATCGATTTGACGCAATTTAAATGCCACCGCACGGAGTCAAACGGGAGCATCCGCTGTGTGAACTTCGTTTCTCCTTTGAACGCACATCGCTAATTGAACTGCTCCTTTCCACGCTTAAATGCGCACATTTCCAATTCCGGTCTCGTTTCATCTGAAATACTCATCTCTCAATGGCGCAACGCTTCCTGTCTGTCTCCTGCAAAATCCTTGCTGTTTGGGTGTGACACCAAGAAGCAGAATTAGGGATGGGTTCTCAGGTAAAGTCTGTTTTATAAATAGAACGGCAGTAAATTGGAATGACATGCCTCTGGGGATTTTCTCTGTATCTGGAAAACAGATCTAGGCTCAGAAGGATGCATTGATATGCTTTGCTTTGTTCGAAGAATAATTAATCCTAAGCCTTGGTTTTCTCGGTGGACAGATTATGCAAAAAAGTCGTGTGTATCGAAATCGCACGAACCGAGGTTAACATTTGCATGCAAATTAAGAGGATAGCTTCCCAAATAGTGTGAAAGATTTTGAATTTATATGCATTTACGTTCGTATTTGATAAGACGAACTAGTGGACAAATGGGGCCATCTGAAGAAACGATAACTTGAACGAAAACGGTAATAACATCTCTGTCTTTATCACATGCCTCTCTGGACAGCATTTCCTTTTTCTCTATTCTGAATATCGCAATCACTGCTGCAGTTGACCTTCGACACAAGGACTTTTTTCAAGTTCTTAATTGCTGATGTTGTAAATTGACAAAAGAGATGTTTTCCAAGTACAGAAAACAACAAATTCACGCAATTTTATTTTTTTTTACGAGCATGTATTCAATTGAACCACGCAAATCGAAACTTTCTCATTGTGTAGAACAGAATGCCGTCGCGGTCCGTTCACAGTACTAAACCGATACCATCCTTTCCAAATATCGTACAAATCAATGGTTTTGTGTACACATCTCAATAATATTTTATAACTTTTTCGAGTACTTTTCATGCGACCGATTTCGTCAACGGGTTGACATTTTCAGGAAGATTGACTGGTCGCTTTAAAGCCTCTTTTGGAAGTTACGAAGTGTTTTTTTTAATGGATTAGCTAAATTATTTTACGATCGCGTAAAAGTGTGAACGTCATGCCGATTACGTGTTGGCTCGTGATAGCCTTCAATTTAGATTAACTAAAGACCTAGTTCACTGTATAGCTGCACATAGATTCTAATGTTATCTATACTTGTTGTTGGAACTCGTTGATTTCAATGTTACTTACTCCATAACAGGGAAATTATAGGACTACATGAAAAGCGCTACTGAATGAATGGTGCCACTCCACCACCGGCCTCAGTGGCGGATGTCCCGGGTTCGAATCCCGGCTAGTCGGATTTGTCGGTCGGTCGGAATGGTCGTGTGTGTTCGTCACAATTGTTATTGTTTGAAGTCCACTACTGTAATGGTCCAATAAATGTATGTTTGTATGGGATATAAATAAGGATATGCATTGGGATATAAATAAGGGCTCTCAGGTAGCCAAGTGAGCAACGTGTTCGACTTCAGTGAAAGCGGTCCCGGGTTCGATTCCCGGTGGGAGCCTAAGTGCAAAATGACCTTAGCACTTTTAAAAATACTGCTACTATAAAGAAATAAATCAGTCCTAGTGTCGTAAAGTCAAATGAAGTCAGCAATATAACAATGCATTATTCGTAAGGACAATCACTTGACTATGTTATAACGTGCAGTAAGATGTATGGAGTCTTACTACGTATAAGTTTTTTACGTTACATCACGAGAAAGACCAAGAAGAACAGCGAAAGATTAGCAAAATTAATTTCGCTGCATCCTACATCATAATTAATGACCAACATCAGCATTTGATCTGCCGCAACTATCACAGTTTATAGTCAAACTACTGTAATAGTGACAGAAGTTCACACCAGCGAAATAAGAGAAAAACTAGATTCCTTCGTTAATTCCGCATCACGATCATTCTGTCAAAATAACTTAATATTTAACATTTTTTGTACCAAAACAATGAAGCGGTTCAAAACGAGTGCATATGAGCAATTTCTAGTAGAAATTGTAACTCTACCCATCGTATATTTAAAGTCTTTCCCTCACTTTTACAATTTTCATCGGAAAGTACTTTAATTGCTTCGCCCTGAAGTAATCCCCGGGTGACATCTCACAACCATCCATCATTTTCAATTCGTGGAAGTCTCTTCGTGAAGAATACACGCAATCCACTGCTTCTAGGTAGCCGACCGCTGAAAAGTTCGTGGAAGAAACGTTCCCAAGCCTTAAATTTTTATGCCGTGAATGCCGAGCACAGGATCCGGAACGCGGTTGAATGACGTGTATACTCCGCACGACTAATCTAAGCTATCTACGTATCCACGAATGATCTATTCTAGCCTCAGATGAGATTACATGTTTGTTCTTTCTTATCAGGTGGGTTGAGACCTTTTATTTGATCTCTATCATTATTAACCAGTGTTATCAGGGTAGAATATCAAATGCATTTCCTGAGAAAATATTTGCTCTTTCGTATCATAGATCCTGAAAGTCCTCATTGTAAACAAATGAGTGGCACCTGTCGCAAAAATAGTCAGCTATAATCTTTAAATACTTTACATTACGTTAATTAAAAATCATTCTATCCTATGTAAGTGCTTTCCTCTCCCTTCACTTAGCTTGCTGATCTCTTAAACCCCATTTTACTGAAAGATTACGTGTCCTAGCAACCTAAGTGTTTTGTAACGATGCTCAAAGTCCGCCTTCTCATTGTATGTACCTTAGAAATACGCAGAGTTAACCAAATCAGGATCAATTTTTGAAAAAAATCTCACTGTTTTTGCTCATTATTGAATTTCACAAGAATCAAGTAGCTTCCGTTTTTTCCGAGCTTCCCGTTGTTTCCGTTTTTTACGATGAATACGGTCAAGTTTCCTTTTAAAGCGAATCACGTCAAGTTAATTAAAGTATGTGAACGCATTCTGAGTTCCTGCGCTTTAATTTTCGGCGGAACAGGGATTTCAAAAGTTTTTGGATTACCCGGAATCCGCAGGGGGTAAGCCGTCATCTTCCCTATCCTAATTGCGATTCTCAAATTACTCTATTTGCTTTTTTTCAAAAATCCATGGCTTCTCATCACACTCATTAATCTCCATTAATATCTAGTAAATATTAATTATTCGATTCTTGAATTTTGGATTTCCTCTTCTATTGCTTCAAACTGTAAGTCAGGTATTACATCTCCAGAACATGAGTCTTATGACGCTTTTCTACATTCATATTTACATTTACAAAAATACCCCGAAAACCGTCGTATGGCGTATGGCAGGGGGTGCTAATACACCAAAGTCCCTAATTATTCATCTTATTTACGCGTCTAATACTATCTGGAAAAAGAGACCAACTATCCATTCGTACAATAATCTCACGAAATTTTTTCGACGTCTGGTCTCGAAAATTGCGTTCGCTAAGCACAGGAATCACTATTTCGTCATGTAAGTCACTGCTCAGGAATTTCTCGAACAATCTGTGCCTAAACTCGAGTCTTCTATCGTCAAGAGAATTCCAGCCGAGGGAGTTAATCATATCTGATACACTGCTGTCGAACCTGTAGTCTCCCTTAACGAAACGAGCCGCTCTACGTTGTACGCGCTCTAGTTCCAAAATCTTTCAAAATTTTCTAGTTTTAATGTCTACTCCTTAAAGAATGAGCAATTTATATACTATACATTTACATATTTATGTTTACTACAGTCCAATTATTTATGTATTCACGTTCATACATAGCCTC
>KZ308133.1:2219365-2280169 GCA_000376725.2 Ladona fulva | reverse complement strand
ATATATATATATAGTACTGATGAAATTTCGCTGAGTTGAGGAGCAAAATCTTGGCTATCAATGGGCGATTAATTGGGATTCAATCCAAGAATCCTACCGAACTTAAGCAATTAACGTTTAAAGAAAATTAGCGCGTTTGGTTTTCTTTTAAAATACCGCCATTCCTACCAGTAGAGTAGGATTTAAAGGAAAAGGAGTCTAAATGATTATTTTAGACCACATGAACCCACCGAGAATTGGAAGATACACGTAAGTTCGCTAGAAAACCAGTAATTTATCTCCGCCTAGTTCATTAAAAAGTTATTTGATAAAGCGTTTAAAGTAATAGCTGTTTGCGCAGTCGCCTCGGCAAGAGGTTATATTTGCCCTTCATAATATTTGGGAGCATGGGGAATGGATTGCGGAAGAGACAAGCAGTGCAAACAGCGCAAAATATAACAGCAGTCATAGCGCAAGAAGTATTGGTCTCTGAAATGAGCACCTAAGATAGGACGATGGTCGCATAAAATAAAAGGGAGCAAAAATCTCCTGTCATCTCACGAGCCCGTGGAACTCATTATGTCCACGTTATGGCTGTCTGGAATGTACTCACTGTTGAAAGCATTCCAGACAGCTGAAATTGCGCAGTGAATACGCCGTAAAGAGGGCACTTTTCTCGGGAGTTGGAGACATATCTTCGCAGTGCATTTATTAAAACGCGTTTATAGTTTCGTATTTCTGATAAATGCAAGACAGGAAACGTGTCAAAACAAAATTTCAGTAAACAACACAACCTCACATATGCAATACTATATAGAAAATGCATATAAGTAACCCTTTACCCCCCAATCGTATTATACATACACTCCCAAATAAGAATCTGTATGGAAAAGGAACAAGGCTGTGGTAATACATAACTATTTTGAGAAAAGCTCAAAACTCCAATGTTTTTCAAATACGATTAATTCTCAAAGATTTTATACATGACTTAGGCCCGGTATTACAATGTATACTTAAAATGGACTTTCACTAAAGTTCACTTCAACCTTAAATTGATTCTTTAGAGTTAAAGTGAAGATTACTGTACTTCATTATAATAATTCATCATATATATCGGAGATTTACTATAACCAACTTTTTTAAATCTAACAAAACATTATAATACCAGGCCTTGAAGGGAACTTTAGCAATAGTCCATTTTAAATATACTTTATAATACCAGGCCTTAATGTAAAACTTTCAATGTACATAACGTTATTTAAAAAAATAATCATCGAAAATTAACGACTTAAATTTCAACACATCTCGTATGATGCAACATAATGGATATGCCCCCTATACGCAATACACCGATGTAGATGCGGAAATTCTTTCAGCAAACGCATCTGCAACGTTTGATTTATAGTACCTTATCCGCATCCCTGTACTGTATATAGTAACCATATGATCGATGTATGAAAACTTTGCTTACGACTCCTATTTAGAAATAAATTGGAGTCGTAGGCAAAGTTTTCATACATCGGTATAGGGAAATGTCGATTGAATACTAATTTTGGGATAATAGAAACAAAAAATCTGAAGATATGGGGTATAAATGAAAATTAATACATATAAAAAATTTAATCGAGTTTTAAAACATATCCAACGATGTACATCTTTTTTCTGCATTTGCTAGAGTACTAATAATAATGCAACAACATTCGTGCGAGATTGAGACTATAAAAAATAATTCCGAAAGTTATTTCGTATTTTCCACAAATTTGTTTAAACACGGCCGATTTCGAGCAAGAGGGTCATCGAGGATGATGGGTCGTGTTTACGTAAATAAATTTGTGGAAAACTTCGATGTACATACGTTTTGGAATTATATTTAGATGGCATTCCACAATGTTAGGACACCTGGAAATTTGAGAATATCAAGTCTCCTATAACAACTTGCCCTATGTCACATGAAATTTAAGAAAAATAGCTTTGAAAAAAGTGCACGGTGTAATTATGATTGGAAAGTAAAAAACAATCGCTAACAGAAATGGGATCATAAATTTTGAGAAATCGCCAATGTAGTGGTACATACCCCTGGCTTGAATCAATTATAAGGACTCTTATTTATCAAGTTTCACGCATAACTGTGCGTAATGTTGGGTAATATTTAGTGTATAATGTGTAGTGAACTCTAGACAACATTTTTCATGGCACCAAAGGAAATAGGTTTTGGAAGCGCGAAAAATTTAGATAAGGACATAGAGATACCAATACTGATAGAAACTCAATACTCCGACGTGAATTGTGGTATAACGTTATGAGCGAAAAAGTTGGGAGAAGAGTTAACTAGTACATACACGAGGTTAAGTAAATTAATTCGTGTTTTCCACAGATTTCAAAATGCCGTAAATTATCTTTTATGGTGAATTGTTGATCGAGTTTTCAAGATCTGAAGACAAAGACATATTTGGAATGATAAACATTTAAAAAAAATAAAGATATATCCATATTTGAATTAAGGCAAGTACAATGCTACAATATAATTTAACTTACGTTGAATTTTACACATAGATATTCAAGACAGAAAGTCTTTCATCTGCTCGGAATGATTTTTTCCCTTGACACTCGAGTGCTGTCAGCTCGCGTTTCACGCAGCATCTCTCAGCGAGATCCGAGTTGCGCTTCTGTCATCTTGATTGATTAACCTCGGAATCGGCACTCTTAATCAAGCGCACGGCGTCCTATCGCACAAAGTGATAAACTTGCTAAAAACCCTTGTTACTTCAACATCGATCGATTGAGAATCCGTTTTCTCAACGTAGAGAAGTTGGTGAAATAATATTTAGCGCAGGGACACGAAAAGGGTTCAATGATATAAAGTAATGAATAACAAACGTATTGAAGGTTTCATTATACTTGACACTTTAAAAGCCCAAATGACTTTATCTAACTCGTAGAATTAGTTGAAATTGAATATATAGCATACATATTTAAACATACCGACCATGGTGGCGGAGTGGTTAGCGTGCTAGCATTCCAACCCCTAGGTTCCGGGATCGAGTCCCGGTTAATCGGATTTTTCTGGTTAGGGAGTGGTTGTTTTTGTTTGTAAATAATAATAATAATCAAAATGGATGTCATTGGGATCTTTCTGTATCCTTTATAGAAGTCAGTATTATTCTTACTTACATTATTATTATTTTTATATACACGCTTATGAGTGCGTACTTATACTCGAATATAACTACAATCAATTAATTGTAATGGCTTAATAGCAACGATTAATCGATATAGTCTCAATTTGGTCGGCTGTTTAAATTTTATAAAAGGCAATTGATTAATTTTCATATCCATTATTTAATAATTTAGAAAAATCTAATGTTACGTAAATATTATAAATTAATTTAAATATACGTATAGTGTGTGCCAATGACCATAGTTGTCGAAGCACCTTTATTTTAACTACTACTACTACTAACGTATAGTGTATCTAAATAGTATTTATAATTAATTATTGAACATGAAATGTATAGACCAGAATCGACCTTCGATGGTGCAGTTAATAAACTAAGAAAGAGACTCCAAAAATCCATCAAAATGTGATTTATAAAAGGTATTAATAAAATGGTATTATTAAAATATATAAGTGTATAAATTTAATGGCAGATAATCTGGAAATAATATCATAATTTAATTTAGATTATCAGTTTTCAATATGAGTATCGATAGACAGCCATTTCCATTCCCATCAGTCTGTAAATCAGTCTGTGAACTGACATAACAGCAATGGACGCATTACAATCTCAGCAATGAAATATAACGAAGTGGAACAGCTTTTTCCACAATATCTTCAACATCCGGATCCCGTTTAGACTTCAATAAATGAGAATTACCTGATGTCGCTCCGTATCAGCGACGGAGTAGGTTTAAATAGGTGAAAATGCTTGTACGCAGAAGTGTGCTAGAGTCCATCCCGTTGAATGGCAGCGAGAGTTGGAATGGATTATAGAAGGAGCAGGTGCGGTAAAAGCCGGAGAGAGAGGAAGTGATGACTGGATAATGAATGGCTGTCGAGTGAAAGAAAGGGCGCGTGACAAATATATGAAAGGGATGTTTTGCGTTGGCTTAGACGTATAGAAAGGGTATGCGGAAGCTGAATGATGAAGTGGAGTGTGATAAGAACGTGGGTGTTTCTAAAGGGAGAATAAGACCGAGAAAAAGGTGACGGGACGAAGTAAAAGAGATGCTGAAGAGAAGATATGCATACAGTTGGAAGCATGGAAGGGAAATGCGAATGGGATGTGCTACGATACGATGTATGAATTTATCTGATGCGAATCATGTATGCTACATGAGTAAAAAAACAAGGAAGATCGCGAATTAACGAGGCTATGAGTGTAATTACGATAAAAAGAAAACAGTGTGACTGTTACATATGTGTGTTTTAAAATAATAGTGGTTCAAAAGGCAGAGGATGATTCGGAAAAGGCTGGTTTAAAATGGCGAATCCTGAATGTAGCGATCGCAGCATTCTTATGAGAGAGAGCGTATAAATAAGCATAATAATGCATGAATAGGAAATTATGATGGTGTAATAAAAAAAACAAAGAAAACAACATAAATTATGTATCCCTATTTATTTCTTATGGTTGTCATGTCTGTAAAATACTGACTGTGTACCATTTTGTTTGCTTTTTGGATGTGAATTAACCTGCCTTTCCTTTCAAATTTAGTTAACCTTCTGTAGGTTGTGCAGGTAATAATAAATACACCACGGTAGGAAAACATCCCTCTTTTTGTGGTTGCTTTCATACTGTGGTGTATATTTTCCTGAGAGCAAACTAGGTTCTTAAACTCACAATGTTGTTTTCTTCTGTCCACTTCTCGTTTAAATTTCATAAGGTGGAATATCTATCAATCCGGGAGCCCGCGGTACTATATCCTCATCAAAAAGTTAATACCTCATACCCAGCTGTTGATGTACTAGCTTCGCAGCCTGATTGCGTCTTCCCAAATATGCTGCATCACCTAGATTCGCACATCCAGCCATTATATGTTCAATGGATTCCCCGTTATTATTATTGAGTAATAGTTGAGCACATTGAGTTTATTTTTTTAAACAGAAGTTCACTGTAAAACTAAGTTGTATATTATATCCAACTGAGAACCCGCCAAATAACCTGTCATGGTTTGGCAAGACCCTATTGGGTCATCACACTTTCCCTAAAAACTCAATATTTTTATAATTCAATATTACTGTAATTCTTCTATAGTAGCTTGAATAGTATTGAAATATATCTTAATGAATAAATTATTATTATACGAAAGAGGAAATCGTGAGTTATACGAATGGATCTCTTTAGGAGGAAACTTCGAACGAGATGGATTTTCGGAAGCAGAGACAACTCTCGTCAAGCGATACGCTCATCTCTCGAACTGATCCTGAAATACATCCGAAAATTGATGATACAGTTATGCCTTTTGCTCCTTGATGTTGTACGTCTGGTGACGGTTTTAATGGTTGCGTAACGCACCAGCGGAGGAGACACTAACGAGCCATGGCCATCATCACATCGACTTCCTCCTCAGTGAGTAATTAGCAACGCCTGTCGCACCCTCTCTAAGAGACCGGATGGCTCAAATAAGAACAATTCAAACTTGATCGCTGTATTAACTCTGATCGTCAGAGTAAGAACTCCCCCTACCGCAAGTCGTAGGAGGACCATCAGGGTACACATGTAGATGTAACTTACTAATAAATCATTTTATTTCGCACTTAAAATGCTTCTTGGCTTTAAGTTTACGCATATTTCCATTTTCTTTACATTTAACTCACTATTACGTTCTAATTCGCCCAGACCCTGAATTTGACAATGGAGGCAAGAATACAGTATATAGTATCAGTATATATAAACGAGCGAATCCTAATTATTTAACTCATTGCTTTATTTCTCATGATTTCAGCTCTTCTTTGTAACTTCCACTGAGTTTTTTTTTAAGTTTTTCTACCAATTTCCATCAAATACGAAGAAATTCTGTTTTATTCAATTCTGTGTCATGGATTTCCACGCCGTCTCGCCAACGCAAACTGATTATATTTCGTCACATTCTTTGGCTACCTCTATATTTAGATAATTTACAATCTTCCTGTTTATAATTCTTTGCATTATTGCTCTAAAGCTTCACCGTATGGTCTCGCCTCCTCTATACTCGAATTCGATGGAAACTGCATAAAACTTTAATGTTCGCCTGTAAAGTATTCAACACTATGATCGGTTTAAACCTCAAGCCCTCCTCATACCACGCGCCCTAAAGAGGGAATGATGCATATGAGGTAAGGTGCCGATTGAGGCAGATTGTCGCTTCTGTCACTCAGCTTGAATACTATTAGTGAAAACTGTACCCTTGAGTGCAGCACACTGACCTCATGAAAACACTTTTCGTAGAATTCAATAACAAGTGACCCAAATGAATTCCAATGTTTACTTACTTGTTGGTATCGCGTAATTGAGTGTTTTTCATGGCATAACAACCATGATCAAGAGCGAGGACTAAGTAAAAGTATACGTAAAAGGCCTATGATTTTACATAAAATCCTAGGCCTATTACTTTATATATGAGGATTTATCATACTATTATGAAAATCGTCACCATTAAATTACAACAATTTACTCGGTAAATTTTATTTTGGTAGTTATGTGGAGAAATTAGGTTGATAAATGAGGAAGATTACGAACTTAATTCAATAGGGAGTGGCTTGAACTTTAAGTACGAACGAACTAAGATAGGTATGTACAGGCTTATCATGGCATATTCATACTTCACGAACTTTGTGGGAAAAATTAGAAACAGGAACCACTTTTCTCCGGAAACTAGCTATTAAAGATGACGCTTGTGCGTCAAAACTAGTCTTGCCTTCCTTGGTTTTGGTTTGTGTGCGGTATTTTGCAGTGAGTTTTACATTAAATGAAGTTAAATTCCTAAAGAAAAGTGGCTCCTGATTTTTTTTATTTTTTCTTCCGTCATGGAACACCAAATTTCTTCATACGAAGAAATGAAAATGAAAGCAGAAAGACGTAGTATTTTAAGACGTAGTAGTGAATGGAGTTCTGCATCAAGTCATGTTCAAGTCTGCAAATCAATCTTCGGAATGACCACTTGAGGAGGAGGAACACCACAAAGTGACTCGTCAGTCAGTTGAATTTAAAATTACGAACTTACGAACCAAAAAGAAAACAAAACTACGAACTAATATCAATGAGGAGTTGCTTGAACTGCAAGTATGAAAGAATGAAGATATATAAGACACGTGCACCATATTTAAACGTGTCCAACTTGGGAGGACTTTAAGAATTAACTTCTTGAATAATCAGTACGATTGTGGGCAGCTTCTATCTGCTTCCATACACTCCCAAATCTCTCCGCTTCAAACATTTTCCATTCCAAATTGAGTCCTCACACCAGAGTCGATACGGAGAGGTTGGACCGATCTTCACCTTATCTCAACCTCCTCGCGCAACTTCCTCCGCCATCCAGAGCGAACCCTCTTCTCTCCTTCCCCATCAACTTAGCCATCCTCTTCAGATAGCATTAGTTTGGGTGAAGCAGAATTTAGCGGTATAAATTGAGTGCTCGAACAATTTCCGATTCTAGTCTGTGCTGTGAAAAATCCAATATTCGAAGATTTTCCAAGCATTCGATTCGAATTTCAATTCTTTGATTGCTTATCATCATTTTACATTTTCGCCACAGTAAGGGTAAATATTGTGATTCAGTTCCGGCAATGTAAGCTCACGGGGAAATTAAACCCCAGGTATTTTTCTTCCCGCTGCGAAAATAACCTCATACGAGGTTGCGTTTATGCGAAGCTTCTCGATCGAATGAATAAAATTATGATTCGCATCCTACGTTCAAAGATTATACTCGATGCACTTTTCAAAAACCACACTGACAAAAACCACTGAAAGGTATAGGTGGTTTGCTGGCGATATTGTATAATAGACATTAATTTATCAACAACCTACACATCAACTAGTTACACAATTAACCTCACAGAATACGATGAGGAATTGTGAAAATCCGTAATGGGAAAGCAAAAGAAAACACTGTAGTAGTATTGTTAAAAGTGCATCGACTGCTTCGGTCATTTCGCACGTAGGCCCCCACCGGGAATCGAACCCGGGATCGCTTTCGCCGAAGTCGCACGCGTTGCCCACTTGGCTATCCGGGAGCCCCAAAGATAACACAATAGTACTTTTTCCACAGGTTTATATTTCAAAATGAACCTGTAGAAAAAATACCACTGAAATTTTTCCTTTGCATCTTAAACAAAAAGATGTAACAACGAGTAGTCGCAATGTTAATAACACCAACTAACGACATCATTTCACAAATATAGCATTGATGAATTGATATTAATAATTAGAAATAACTAAGACCTAGTATTGCATCAATATCCCATTGTCTTTTTAAATATTCCAAGGAGAAGAGAAATTCCATGGGCATTGTCAACAGAAAGAACCAATCTTGAGAATACGGTAAGTGTATGGGACCATGCCAATATATGATGTACTCAAGTAAAAAGCGAGATCAGGTTTGCTAAAAATTGTAACAATAAGTCAGAAAGCGAAACCAAGATGCTTCGTAACGGAGGTTTGGAATCTTTGGAAGAAAGAAGATTTCAACTAAGATTGAATTTGCAAATCAAATTCAGAGATAGTACATTCTGGTGTTATGTGGCGGATGTAAACAGTGCGCTGCGACGTTCCTAATTAACCTGTGCACACATAAATAGGTCTTTGTGGATACGGGCGACTCCGAGACTTATTTGTCACGCCTTGCATTCATTCCGTTGCTAAGATATTGAATAATATTATAAATAACGACCATCATCTAAATAAGTTCCCAGCCGGCCACCTATCGGCGTATGGCAGGGGGTGCATGCACATTTCCGTGTATTTCCCTAATCGGACTCATCGCGTATTTTCCGCAGAAAAAATTACTTTTTATAAAATAAGGATATCAAAAAATAAAAATGCAATGCACCCAATGAATTAAATATAGAGAAAATTAGTATCTATGACTGAAAGATAATAAAGGAAGTAAGGATGCTTGTTTAATAACAAAACTGAAGATTTAGCAGGCTGTGTAATACTCCGCGGCTGTGAACCCGCTAGGAAAAGGTAAAATATGGGACAAAAAAGGAAAATACAAGTTTCATAGAGATTAGCCAAGTTGGTACCCGTTCGCCTTTACCGAAAACTGTTTCGGATCCCGTTGAAAAGTCATATGTGCGAAACGACCTTAGCTATAAGTTTAAGCACTTTTAACAATATTACTACTACCAAAACTATATAAAATATTACACTGATGACAAATGTATGGCAAAAATAAATATACCTGAAACAAGTGAATCATGATCTAAATGATTAAAATAAAAGAAAAACGGGTAAGGGTGACTTTGCGCAAGATGGTGCGCACCCAGGAAAAATCCCAAGGAAGAATGGACTTGAAAAAAGTCTGACGGGACCGGGAATCGAACCCGGGTCTACCAATTGCCGGTCGGGTGCTCTGTCCGTTGAGCTATCCCGGCAGAACATTTCTCCAAGCCATTTCGGGATACTTTGTGGGCAAGGACGTTGCGAGTTCGTCCGCATGGCGGCATCGTTCGCAGTCACGGCTTCATTGAAGCACCGGCCACACAAAGTGATGGAAAGGAAAACCCCCTTCATGTTGGAAACAAAGAGATAAAAGAGATGAAAACGTAAACATACGTGGTGCTGTAAGGAATATAGAGATATAACTGTTTTGATATTGACTTCAACGGCCATTTAACGATCTCCCAATAACAATTACGGAAAACAAACTTGTGGGAGTACCTCATGATACCTGATGATATTCACGGAAAGAAAGTGTTTCAAGAAGCATCGGAAAAGTCTATTGGTTATTCAGAAAAGATTTCCGAATTCAAAATTATAAATAATAAAAAGTTGAGTACTCTAAGCCCCGCGCCATTCGCTCGGAAATTACGAGTTACGAAGTTCATAATCGATTACTTAATATCAATGCAATGCAGATTTTTTTTATTTGAAATTTTTTTCTCCAAGTCAATAAATGATCAAGCAACCATATCTACTGAGTCACATGCAGTAATTATCAGCTGTAGTTTGCTAAAGATTAGGAGAAAATGTATCCTTCACATACTTTCGCCTCCATCTTTACAAGGGTTTACGCACATGAGAAAGCTACCGAGGTGTGAGTAATGCTGAAAATAGCATTTATTTTGGCCAGTCTTCATTATAAGCCAAAAACTTCATATTCGTTGGGTCTCTTCGCTTCGATTAGACGTACATTTTCCGTTCATACCGTTGTGGCATAGTGAGGCAAGCAATTCCTCACTCCTCATCTTAAAAGTAAGCCTCGACCCCTTTAAAACGATTTTTGTAGCTAATGACGGTGCGGATGAGAAGCCGACTAGCCTTAGAGCTGATGACTTAGCTCCAGACTAATCATCCAGCATTCTTACGAAATCGAGAAGCGTGCTTTTCTCACGCTGTAATTTTACCGCGAAAATCAATAAATTCCGAAGCCAAACATCAAACTCTTTCATAAAATCACTGATTTCAAATATTAAGGAGTGGAATATGGAGGTAAAAACCTAAACAAACTGCTAATTATTAAGAATGGATCAATATCAGAACATGGTAATTTTTAAACTCTAGCGACGCATTGTGAGAATATCC
Organism: Ladona fulva; assembly: GCA_000376725.2. Classification (NCBI taxonomy): domain Eukaryota; kingdom Metazoa; phylum Arthropoda; class Insecta; order Odonata; family Libellulidae; genus Ladona; species Ladona fulva. The sequence goes on along the minus strand of KZ308133.1, from coordinate 2,269,466 downwards.
TGGAAAAAGGCGTGCGTTTACTCGGCCGTATTAAAGGTGAGTGATCGAGACCTTCTCCTCTCTACAGCTATCATATCCCACCGGATAAATAAACTGTTAGCAGCACCTGATCTGCAGATGAGTGCTCCTTTGAAATGGGTCATCCCGAGGCGTGGAACTCACGCGTACTATGGCCGCGCACGTTCGGCGTCAGCCCCGCTTTCAGATCGATATCACGGCCGTCGCGTGTACTCCAAAGAGACGCCCAAACACTCTTTCACGGGATCGAACGCCACGAGGAAATGATTGGAAAGTTGATGGTCTCTGTGTACACGTTCACGTGTTCCCTTGGTGGGTACCTTGTGTCCTTGGTTGTACCTTGCATAGCGGCTGTCATATTTATAGATCTACAGGATTCTAACTCCATTAAACAACGCTCGGTGGGGAGGCGGACGATAGGACGTTAGACCGACACCTGGTGTATCATGTAGTATACCTATGCTTGACCAACCTCTTTTTACAGAAAACTTCTTGTTGTTATTATCATTATTATTATTATTTACTTCGTTCTCGCCACAAAATGACGGTGTTATGGGAACAGACTGGTGTCAAGCTCCAGACGATTACAAAGATTATCAATCTTCATTTAAAAATGTTCTAATTAAGTGGCAGGAATCCAGGATTACTGATTTTTTAATTAAATAGGGTTAAAATTTGAAGTTAATTTCAACGATAATTTTTCTAAACGTTGAAAAATTTTCCTTACATTTTTATCATCATCAGCAGCACAATCATCATCATCATCATCGTCGTCGTCATCATCATCATAATTATTATCATTATAATTATTATTATCATCATCATCATCATCATCATTATTATCATCATTATTTCATTCACATTCACCTATCGCGAGTGTACTTCATCAAAGGAATCAGGCTTAAACTACTTTACTTTTTTCTTTAAGTTTATCGTTACATGTTGTCATTATTTTTATTTTAAGCTATAGGCATACTAAGGATTTTTCTAACTACGTTCCATGTACTTAGCAGATCAGATTTTTGTAACTGTACTATAGTTTGTGTCGGTATGCTAATTTTTAGAAGATTTTTCGGGAGAGTTTTAGGGACCATGCCTGTTACAGAAATAACGAACGGTATTATCGTGACACGGTCTTGTTGCCACATATTTTTGATTTCTTCAGCAAATTCCCAATATTCATTTAAGTTATCACCATACGAATGTTGAATGCTTATTTGGAATGGTAACATATATTAGGAATGTGTTTATTTTCCTTTTTTTTTGTATGAGAATAATAGCTGGCCTATTGGCAAGTATAGTTTTATCAGTCATTACGGATCGGTTCCACAATAGCTTATAATTCTAGAACAGCTGATGGTTTGTACTAGTTAAATTGTCGTTATTATTATTATTTTCGTTGTTGTTGTTCATGATATTGTTGTTGGTGTACTCTTGATTAGGCAAAGTTAGGCCCATGAGGGCCTCTCTAACACATAACCTCTGAAGTCAAACATGGTACAGCAAAATAAAAACATCAAAAAAAGAAGAAAGAATGATTGGGGTGTGGGGAAAAGCTACGCAGCTTAAAGCGTTAAGAGAAAATCCCGCGGTGCGGGAAAATGATCGCACAGGAAATGGAGCGAGGAAAACACACGAAAACGCAGAGAAGAACGGATTAAATAAGGCATAACAACATATGTAGCTCGAATATGTCAACCCTTCTTCTCCCGTTCTATGATGGTGCGGTATGGAGTCTGAGATACTGAATTACCCTCTTATACCTCATCTTAAACCGAGACTTATTATGAGATTCCCTTGGAAATTTAGATAGCGTAGCTTGAAATTTAAAGAAAATTGAGACTTGTTGGTTCCATGGTCAATAATGAATACTGAAAATTGTTAATAAGATGACCAAGCGAGACTTCTTGGAATTTTGCACACATTTTCAAAGAAAGGACACTGAATAACCGATGGTGGAAATTATTCAGTGTTCTTTCTTCTAATATGTCTGGAAATTGTTGTTCATCATTTACTGTAAATACCTCCAACCCAAGGGTCCCGGGTTCGAATCCCGGCTAGTCGGATTTCCCCAGTTTGGGAATTATCGTGTGTTTTGCATCCTTTGTTATTGTTAATTAATTATTAAAATGGATGTCATTGGGATTAGCTTTCTGTATCCATCATGGAAATTATTATTATAAATAAACATATTTTATACATAAGATGCAGAATTGCTGAAGGAGAAAAATTTTACATAAGATGTTATTTTACATAAATGCAGAATTGATGAAGAAACGTAAATTGTATTAATTTTTAATTTGAATTTAGAGACAATGTAATAGAAAGGGGTATATTGAGAATCTCTTGAGTATTGTTTGTAATTCTAAATTAAGTGTATATTATATGATAACGGTCTTTTGTCTATCCGCGGCCGAATTTTTAAGTAAATATATAAATAAATGTCAGTAACAAATTCATCAGAAGACTACTTTATTGCACTTCTTAAGAAAAATAATTTTAAAATTATGTTATGAACCTTTCAAAAATGCTTATTACGGAAGACTTGTCGATTAAACGGAGTCGTCCAAATGTGTTGTCGGTAAAACAGGAAGATCCCAATCTAGAGTTACTTGGCTTGGGCCAAAAAAGCCTTGAAAATGTATCAAAACATGGAATTTAAGAGAGAAATTTTGCGCCTAATAGTGAAATAATGCCAAATCTTTCTTCCTCGTTAATGAAAAGATAGTATTGTCCTGCAACAAATGTACGCCAAGAAAAGCTCTATGCTGAATGGAATGCATTTTATGGTATTCCTCCAGATTTTAATGAACTTAGTATCGAAACCTCATCCTCCATTAATAGGAAAATAGGCGGCTCCTCCCATTCGGTGTTCCGCGGCATAAAAGTGTGCCGAGAGGAAGTTTTTGGTGCTTCGTATACATTTAGAGCGTCCCATGTTCCCGAGTAATTTTCGGAAGCTCGCAAATTTCATGTTAGATGTGCCCTAAACTTTGCGAAACATTTTATTAGCTAATGGGAACTCGGCATATCTCAGGGATGCCAGACCTTCATGTACGTGCTAGCTTAATTTTTTTTTACTTGAGATACCTCGCGATCTTGCGATGGGGAGAGCGTCTACTTTCTTGATGATAATTTACGTTTTTCCCGGAACAATTTTCACTGGTACGCCTCTTTGACGACAAACCAGCCACCACTAACAGTATGAGTTTCCAGTATTGTGCAAGTTTCTTTTCCCAACGTCTCGGAAATTTCCTTTGGGACATAAATAAGATCCTTCATCTACGATATCGTTGCCGATATTTTTTAATATCCACGCCAAACCTACCAGAAATTTTATATTAGGTTGACTTAAAATGTCACATCCTTTCAAATACAGTTTTATATCGCTGAAAATCGTTACTACGGTAGAACAAAATTGAAATGTTCACAACGAACACTTAACTGCAGGATAACAGGAATTTCGAAGTTGAATTTATTTTAACTGAAAGTGGGGTGATAATAAAAGTGAATTCGCGCGTTAGTAAAGATAACTTCGAACTATCAAACGTTATTATTATTATATATACCGCTTATTAGATACATAGATGGAGATTAATTGCCTGTCTTTTAAATCATTGAAAGAGGATAAAGCTGCTAATCTTCTTTGCGATTATTGAATTTCATTGCTAAGCAAAAGAATTGTACGGTAGGCCAGACTGAATTTTCTTAGCAAAATATTGTGTTGGGAGTATATTTTCCTTACTTAGATACCGTTGGGAATGGTTGGCTGTCTCGAATATCATTGGGCACGACTGTTTCTTATCAAATGTTTTTTATGGATAGTTTAGCCGCTTGTTTTGCATAGTGATTAGGAATGTTACTTCCAAGGCTTTTGAATATAAGATTATTCTGGATTAAGGGAATAGTTAATGATATCTGATACATATAAAGAATAACTGATAGGAATACTGATATCTGATTCACTATATTCACTTTGATTAATAATAATGTTGCTTTTTTGAGGGCTGCTGCGAATTATATTGCTAGCCATTCCAGAGGTACCTGTAACACGTCCCGCGTAATGAGTAGGACTTCATAGTTTGAGTACTGTTTGATGAGACTTCTGGCACATTCAAAATCAAAGTCCGGCAGTCATAATACCCAGGCAGATTACTATTCCACCTAGATTCAAACTCGGAATCCCTTGCACCACAAATAATTCCGGAGCGGTACAATAAAATTAAATTCAAACGGTTGAAATAGTACAGACAAGCAAACAGAAGTTCCGGAGATTCACGAGTTGACTTAAACTTGAGATAATTCCGCTTAAAACTCTCAGAGCTTTCCGCTGGCAAAAGAAATCTTTGCGGGACGTAGCAAAGCGGTGTTACAGTTGCTTCTCCAAATATCTCGAGCCTTCTTGATCGCTTGCAACGTTGCCAAGTCGAACAAAAACTCTAGAGATGGGTACCTGTGGAAGCTGAGTTCCTCTCGAATCCGTCTGCCCTTGGGAAAGGGAACGACGTTTAAGGGTACGGCGGAAAGGAATAAAAACGAAACGGAATGGAGTTAGTGTCGGGAACAGAACAATTATTCTGAAGGATGCCAACCTCCGGGCTTCACATGAATGTTGAGGATACGCTTGAGGAATTGTTTCGACACATGCATTAAACGAATTCGCCAAAGTTTCACAACTCTTCCCGTGCAAAATGCAAAAAAATGAGTAAATATTTTTCTAGGTTTCTAAAAAAAATGATAAAGTTGTCACAAGGTAATAAAATTAACGACGTTTTTTCACTCAGTCGAAGCTAATCAATAATTTCATCCGCGGATATGTAGGCCGTCATCGGTAAATTCACCTCCGGATTGAGAGAAAAATGAACCGCTATACTTTTGCAAGTTCAATTTGATGTAATCTCTATCATCGAAAAGGTAGACTACTTTTCAATAATTTAAATGAGATATCGCAGTAATAATAATGTTTTAATTATATCCTAGAAACTTTTATCTGCGTAGTATATCCTTTAGTTCAGAATAATAAACAACTTTGGGTAATTGCGTTGAGAATTTTACTGGATAATGATAAAGTTTTGATTAGTGCGAAATTAAATTTCTCTAGTAGATGACGTTGAAAAAGGTCAGAAAACGTTATTATTCCACCGAATTTAAAATTCAATTTAGAGGAACTGTTGATTATGACTGTCTCCTTGGCAACCAATGGAGACTTTTTGTAATTTCCCATAAATTTTGAGAAAAAGTGCCTATTTTTAACTTAAAGAGGAGAAAGTGGAAATACAACAGCAATAACATTGTTTTCGTCGTAGAATTATTATCAGTGGGAAGCATAAGTAAGGCTTAAATTGCTCTTTTTACTGTGAGCGCGATTTTACTTCGTCATAAAGTAAGGAAGATATTCTCTTTCTCTTCTGATATAGCTCAGAAAATATAAAAAACAAACCAAAATTAATTTCTGTAAAAACGTCGGGAGTATATATGAACTATCAGGGATTTGACTGCATTAATTATTCATGAAAAATAAGGAAAAGAGGATGTAAAGCGCTTTATATATAAAGAATTTCGTAAAACATGAAAGACCTTCTATTCTAAAAATAAAAGAAAAGCTACAGCGATTAAATGAACCGGAATTTTGCGATAATCCAAACAATTCTCGATGCAAAATATCAGAAATTTGATTAAAAGGCTCTAGGAACCTATAAAGAAAAGGAACACGGCTGTGATAATACATTAGAGATTCGAGAAAAGCTCCAAACAGCCGTTGTTTGCAAGCAAACTAGCCGTTATCAAATCCAACCAGATGGGATTAGGTTTCTCCGTGGTTGCGCTTTGCAAAGTATTATACTCGATTTTTGTATTTTGGCGACTACGTTGCCACCTTCAGGAGAGAAGATGACTATGATAATGTGTGAAATACGCCATCGTGAAACTGCTAAACTAACAACTAATACCCTTAAAGCCGTCAATCGGCGATTCATTTTTAACTGCAAGCAATCATCCAATCTCTTTTGTTTATAATTACAGAGGTTCATTAGCAAGGAAAGTGAGTTCTTGGCTAACTTTTTTTATTTTGAAAAATTCGTTCCCTCTAAAATTGAGAAGACGTGATAGTACATCTGACAAAAGCATATGCCTGGAATTTGAAGATCTGGGTTCGGGTTCCAGTCGTCTCAGACTTGCTCGCCTCCATTTAAGCCAGGGTATTCATCTTATTTTAAAAATCCGAGGACTGAAAGATCGCATAGTTCCTATTCCGTCATCCGTACAAGTACTTTCATAGATTGTCTACGCATACCATAGCAACATCTTTAAAAACCTTCTAGAACAATCCCATTCTAACTTCTAAACGTTTTTCTTCAAAGGATTCTCAATTAGTATTATCGGAATTATTATCGGAATTTTCAGCAAAACATTTTACCTTGCGTTGAACCTTCTCGAGTAGAGTCCCATGTGCTTGGTTAATATTCTAGATGAGACCTAACGGAAGTGAACTAGCGCTCTCTTACATTTTCATTTTAACTACACAAAAAGGTATTACAACGCCGAGATTTTTTAATTGCTTTACAGCAAAGTTTTCAAATACGCGTGCTTCAGTTTATGAGAGAATCAAACGTTGAGATCTGTCAACCCTCGAGTCCCTGCATATCTCTGGTAACATAAAATACACGAATTACACAAGTGAAGTTTGAAGTGGTAAGAAATGGCAAAACTCCGATAAATGTTCAAGGAAAATGATGACTTCCTGCAGTTCATATTTCCCTTATTTAAATCGCTATTAGTCATCATAAGTGTTCCAGCTTTCGACAAGTTAATGCTCCTTAACGTTTTCTACTCAACTCCCTACCTTTTACTTTTTAATAATTTAGCACTCATAACATAATCTAAAATGTTCTCCTTCAGTCTTTCCCTCTCTCTTTTCCCTTACATCTTCTCTTCATTTTAGCTGTAAATATCCGTGATAAAAATTTAAAATCTCTTGCATAAGCATTCAATACTACTCGGTCGGAATTATAAGCCGATCGATCCTAAATTGCCAATGCACTCACATACATACAAACATACATATGCATACATTTTATTGCGGGCTTTCGCGTATGCGTGTGTGTATATATGTATAACGGTTCATTTCATTAAACGAGCCACACTTTCCTCACTTATGAAGACAGTTACATACATGAAATGGCGCTTTGTTGATGCATAAATTCCAATTCAAACGGGGAATTATTTCAGAGTTGCATCGGGTGATACGCCTGCTGAAAAATCGCCGTTTAATCGCGTTTGCATTAGGCGCGACGGCAGATGAGAAAGCTTCCATTTTGAAGCGCTTTCGGTGGGAAAATCGTTACTATTTAGCCGTTGGTTGCAATTGCGGATTAAGTTTCACAAGAGCCGTTTGAAGATTATCTGAAGGGGAGAATGCACTGCGACACTGACGGAGATAATCACAATTCTTTCAGTCCAGACAAGGAAAAAGACGGGAATAACATTTTATAATCTATGATATCCTTTATAGGTTCTGGAATCGAGGTCGTAACAACGTAAAATGGCAAAAAGGCGTCATGAAACACGTATCTAATAGTCAAACATTGTAATAAGTCTGCATTTGATGCCTTCATTCGGTGGAATTGCAGATTTGCGATGGGAATTGATTCTATATTGATTCCAGAATACACGGCAGTTTGATTTTTTAATAAATGGTTGTGTTTGGATGTATTTTGAATGTTCGTGCAAACACTAATTTGGAGTAGTAATAGCCTCTAGCATAAATATGAAGTAAGGTAATCTTTCGAATAGAAGTGACGAAGAATGAAGGAGATTTAGGGCTCCTAAAATAAGAATAAAGCACTAATTTTGAAATATTTAACCAAATGTTATGGTTATAGCATGATTTCAACTTGAAAAAATATCATGATAATAAACATGAAGAATAATGAAAATCAGACTTTTACCTTTACCACAAAATGTTTATTCTATGACCATAGTTTATGCCCCTTGGGTCATTTTCAGTTCGTTTTATTCCTCATGATGAAAAACTACCAAAAAGTCACGACCGATATATTAAGGAAAAATATGTTAAGGATACTTTAAAGGTGACACGGCGGATGATTAATTTCAAATATAGAGTTTTTCAACCTTTTGATGATAACATCTAAAACATATTCACGTACTCCTGCTAATTCGATGAAATTAAAGTATTACATACAAGTAATCTTTCCGCGGATTAAGCTAAACGGAATACTGTGACACAAATTAAACACAGGATTAAAAAGAAAATGAGAGAATACGACGCTGAGAAAACATTAAGGTCGTTCCAAAGAGATTAGCAGACACTGAGTGTGTGGCACACTGTGTGTGTGAGAGAGTGTGACTGGCATAATTTATTTAATTGGAATCCGAGATACTCAGAGTTGGCGGCTCGCATGACAATTCTTACTATACTTCCAACTCAATCTTTTCTGAGTACTTCGAATTTTTTTCGACGCTCTCGTCTTTTACTCGTTATAACACGCAGATATCAAGATATCTTCTTATTTTTGTTTCGTTCGATGGCTGAAACTCATTTTTAACTTATTTTAATAATTTACGTATAGGGATTCGCACATCTTAAAGAAAAACACTTCGTAGAGTCCACAAGAGACGAAAAATTGTTTATCTTGTTTTTAAGATTTTAAGGGAAAGAAATTGTCAATTTTATTAAGCTGCACTGGTTAAATAATCATTAAGTCAAACAAAGGCCTCCCCAATGATGAAATCTCTAGGGAAAGGATGAAAGGTAACTGCACATTACGTTGCGCGTTTAGAAATATTCCCAAAAAGAAACGGACATGAATAAAGTCTGACAGGAGCGGGACTCGAAGCCGGGTCTTCCACTTCCTGGGTGACTCCTCTAGCCAATCGAGCTATCGTGCCAGAACAATCAGATACTCAATTTGGGAGACTTTGTGGTTGGTCTGACTAAGCTGGAACAGCCACACACCCTGGCACACAAAATGGAAAGAAGGACCCCCCCTAAGGTGAGCACTAGGAAAAGGGTGTAAGGTAAAATTTTTTTCATCTCCGTTTCACCTTAGGAAGATGAAATCACTCTTTCAAAGACGGTTGCGATTTTTTTATCGTTTTTATAAGACGTAAACTTTGATTATCTTTTCTATGGTTTTAAGAATAAAAGAAAATGCATAAAAAGGAGTGTAGATGAGTAAAAACCGAACGACACGTGCAAGGATTGGAAAGTATCGAGGAATGTTGGCAAAAACGAGGCGAATAGCATCCTTACCCTGATGATGTACAGTTTGATAGAGGTATATGATAGCTGATTCTTAACCTATTGCGTAAAATATTGAGTACCGTTTCTTACGACACGTCTAAGGCCTGACTTGTTACGCGCTATTTCCATCGACGATCGGCGTGAATCATCTCGAGAAGCTTCTCCACGAATTCTTCAGTCACCACATCTGCCTGAGCACTTTAATATTAGGCCACGTTTGAATTAGTAGAACCAACATCTCTCGTTTCTCGAAAATAGTGAATGGTACCCAGAGAGAGTATCTAATTTCCAAAGTTTTTCAATCCAACATAAAATGGGAATTTCAGATCGATTCAGTTGTTTTTCCGTTGTATCGTAAAACATTAAACACGTTTAATACTGTCTGTAATGTATTCATCCTGAAGGTCGGTTGGAACCATATCTCCCAACCATTTGTTACGAGGAGCTAGGAGAGGGAAATGAGGCTTATTTGGTAAGATGAGGAGTGAGGTAGTTTGCCCTTGCTTTCTTCACTGAGCACATGTCATCACAGCCATGAACAAGACTGAGGCAAAAGTAAATGAAATATATATTTTTCTGCATCCTGCACCAAACGATAGAAGAAAAATATTCCACTCACGGAGATGTAGTAGCAGGACTTGTGTTTCATACTAATGTCTGCAAATCAAAACTAACCTATGAATCAATGTTTAATTTTATGAAGCGTCTTTTGAAAGATGGCTACTCACGCTTTTAAAATGTCGGCTTCCCTCAACAACACGCCCTCTTCAAACTCGAGTACTTAATGATCATCTCTATTTATTCTATTTATTTAAGGTAAGGAGAGCCTTTAATATATCTGGAGATGAGCAGAGGGTATATTTCAAGAAAGGAGAAAGAACAAGAAAAACTCTACCTCTACAACTGTACCTAGCAAGCCGCGTTTCGGCGCGTGGCATGGCAGAAGCAATCACGAAGCTGTCCAAAAGAGTAATCTTGAGACAGAAAGGCTACCTCTCCGGTTTTCGCGGTTCACTTCTGGTCTCCGATTGGTCAAACTAACTTCCAGTCTCTGGACATGTTATGTATGTTAATTCTCATTTCAGTATCCTTTGAAATATAAGAACCAGAATAGTAAAAATATGTGTGACGTATTCTATATATTTCATGTTACTTGACAGAAACGTCAAATGTGTGTAAATTTTTTGTTAAGTTTAATGTGGTACTTTTAAAATTATTTTAAAACACTCTTGACGTTATTTTTCTCTCTGAAAAGGCGGTTTTTCATTCCTCCTGACACAAAATATCACTTATTTATTACCAGTTGGAAAAATAAAAATCAGGAACCATTTCCTTCTGGAATATAGATCCTATTTAATATAAAAAACACCCCAAAAACTACATACACAAATATGTGTGGTATTTTGCAGTGTTTTTATATTAGGTACGATCTATTTTCCTGGGAATTTGGTTCCTGTTTTTATTTTTCTTACGTTCATACGCCACACAGTACTCTTCAGACATTAATTTATTTCATTCTACTTCCTCTGTTAACGTTTTCCCTTATTGTTTGATCTTAAACCGTTCTATCTAGTGTATTTCTTCTGCAACTAATTTAAATCTTATAAGATCAAGGATGAAATCGAGGAACTTCACACTGTCTTAAAAGAAAGAACACTGTGACTTCCACCGCAAAATTTCATCGCCTATTTTTGTCAATAAGTAGACATCTTCAGGTGAAGTATCCTGAGATGTCTACTCATTGACGAAAGTAGTCAACAAAAATCTGCAGTGGAAGTTAAGAAGTGCTCTCTCATTTAAGATGTCTTGTGACTAATTTAAATACAAAGCTTAATACAGTATAAATGCGATGTCAATTGCTTCATCCGATTCTTTGCAAGTTTTTTAAAGAACATAATCTCCAGTTTGGGATGCTCCTATGTAAATATCTCCGTATTTTGCTTTTTCTGTAGGTGGTAACCCTGACCTAGAAAGATGAATGTGATTAAGTGTCCCATTGATGTGAATCTCTCTCGCCGTAGAATCAACGGGAAAGTTTTACTTCTAAAAAAAAAAATATACGAAGACGATGGTATAAGCTCATCTGAATTGTCCACCTTTGAGGGTTTCTTCCCCATTCCGGATCCATTTCCAGCCCTCGACCCTTTATTAGTACTAACCTTTAATGTCACCGCTCTGAATGGCTTCCCCATTCGTCCGTCCACAACCCCAGGAAGTCGTTAATTTTCTCAGCTGCTATTATCGCGAGCGTCCTCCCGCCGTTGTTTTCGAGTTTGACGTCCGAAGAAAACAAAAGAGTAGCGTTTTTTGGAGATTTGTTTTTAATCCGACTTTGGGATGGGTCGTAACTCCAGCTGATGAGTTTCCGTCCTCTATGGCTAACGATTTGATGGGTTTCCATCCCAACCAAACTCGTCATCCCGCAAACAGTCGCCAACACATTAAATCGCTACTGAATACCATACAGTGGTGCCTCGAACTTCCAGCGTCGTAGAACTGGAACGTTAAATTCTAGAGCAGCGGTCGTCAACCATTCGTACCTCGCGGATCCTTAAACTCGCTATCTATATGTACTATATGGGTTTGGTGACTTGGCACGAAAAGGCATGCACCTAGAAAATTCCCAAGGAGAATCGGACGTGAAAAATGTTTGACGGGACAGGGACTTGAACCTAGGTCTCCCAATTGCTGGTTGCGTTTTGGAACGCTAACTCTAAGAAGGCCTGGTGAAAAATTTTTTATCATCCCCCATATAGCCCCGATTTATCTCCTAGTGACTTACACTTATTAACTAGATCTGTCTATTTTTACGAAAAGCTTTCGTCGGTAATCATTAGCTTGCTACTTTGGATAGTTAAATACTGCTGAAGAAATCGGGAGAATAGATGCTAGGACTCAGGGGCGAAGGGTGGGGGTCGAAACAGTTGAAATAATGAAAATATACCGGTGGAAAAAAACAAAGACGAGCTTAAAGAGGATCTAACAGCTTTACTTTTTCTACCGGCGGCAGAAGTCTATGAAGCCTCTAGAATTCTAGTCGTAATAATTCTACTTCTGGTCTCAAGGAAGAATGGACTTGAAAAAATCCAGACGGGATCGGGAATCGAACCCGGGTCTACCCAATTGCCGGTCGGGTGCTCTGTTCGTTCAGCTATCCCGGCAGAACATTTTCCTAAGCCGTTCGGGAATGTTGTGCCGGGATAGCTCAACGGACAGAGCACCCGACCGGCAATTTGGAGTCCCGAGTTCGATTCCCGGTCCCGTCAAACTTTTTTTAAGTCCATTCTTCCTTGGGATTTTTCCTGGGTGCACACCACTTTGCGCTACACCACCCTTGCCCGTCTTCCTTAGTAATCTGGTATTTACAAACTGGTTAAAATGTACCACAAGTTTTGAATGTCCACAGAAACTACGTAGAAAAATGGCAAAAGTTAATAAAATCTGAAATAAAAATTCTTGCGAAACAATGTCAAAAGGTTAGTATTTCATTTGAAAACGGGAACTACTTTCCGAAATCCGCTCGAACAGAAGCACTCATCCACGGGGCGCGAAGACATTTCTTTTAATTTATTAAAGGCAAGACGGCAATTCACGGGAAGATCCGCATTTCTAACTCATCCCAGTTTACTCCCAAGCAAAGCCGAAATAACAGCGGATAAAAATTAAATGGCGCTCAAGAGGCATTTTCACGCCACTTACTTACTTTTCCGCTAACGTCGGCGAAGCTCACTCAGTGAACTTAATCAGCGGATACCACAGGAAATAAGAATCGCAGCCATACCTGAAAAGGCAGAAAGAAATGTCAGTCACCGCCGAAAAAATACTGAAATAATTACGAATTGCAAAAGCCACAGGTTGGCAGAAAAGTTGAAATAAATTGATTATCAGTGAAAAGTGTTCTATTGATCGCTTATCTCAATTATCTCATGCTAATATCTCTCTCTGCTAGACATTCGATATTTTCCTAGACTCACAATCAGTGTAGCGTGATACGTTAATTTCCGAACTCGATTCTCTAATAACCGTGGTTCGTAACTCGGAGCACGATTTCTTAACGTATCCTAAGTAAAATTTGCTTTAAAAACGGGAACATGCCAGAATGTTTCAAGTACGATAGCTCAACTGGCTAGAGCAGTCACCCGGAAAGTGGAAGATCTGGGTTCGAATCCCGGGACTGTGAGACTTTTGTCTTCTGCCTTGCTCCTAGGCGAACACCTTAATGTGCAAAGATACCTTCCACCCTTTTCCTTAAAATTTGTTAATTAGGTACCAGGTAATAAAGTATTTCCGGCACAGGAACTCGAATAACTGGAAGTTAACTCAACATAACTGAAGACAAAGAGAGTATTGTCTACAATAGACATGTACATTTCGTACATTTTGTAAGCATACAGCTTTTGGATTATTTCAACTCACAATCAGACGAAAATAAAAAGCTCGAAAGAAAATTCGTTAACTAAAAATAAGTAACTATTACTCAAACATCTTTGTCACATCGTCCTTATTAATTAGATAGAGGTCCAATGTAATATAGCCCGGCAACTATTCCCCCAGACCGGCTGAGAAATAACTGTCCACCCAAGCATAGACGCGTGGCTTTTGCCCCTGAATGTTATGCGGCCGGTGATACTTGAAATAGTAGCTGTAATCACCAGAAGAGGCGTCGCGATCGACTATATCTCTCTCGGCTATCGCCGCAGTAATCTCCTCGCCAGCAGACGAAAGGGCAATTTCCGGAAAACGGTCACAATTGGTTAAACCGCGCTCGAGAAGACCGAATTTATGTCAATAGTAGAAGGCATACAGTTTAAATTCTTTATGCTCTCCTGCATCGTCATCAACCCTAATTAGAAAATATAGGAAATACCTTCACAATATAACTTCTCACTAAAGTCACCCAACAGCTTGCGCTCCGGTATTATTATTATGGTTTTATAGTAGTGATCTTATGTTTAAGTAATAAGTTAGTAGTTAAGTTTAAGTAGTATGGTTGTACAGTAATTATCTCATATTAATTAAGTATTATTTTCCCCTTCCGGTGCCTTTCGGTCAAATAAGATTAAACTCTAAAAAATATGCCCCTTAAATTTTTCTTTCTCGCGGTTCTTGTCTCTTCTTCGTAGACTGTATCCTTCCAATTTACTTTTAATACTTAAACAAAGCCTTTGAGCGATGAAAGTGAACTTTACACGTATAATTCATAGGAACGCTTTGATTAATCTAGGATCAAACCGGAGGCCGTAAGCTATTTACACAGGAAGTCGTCCAGAGTTTGTGCAGGAGTGATATAACCATTTTACTGACAGCCTCCGTCAGGTGGTGTATGCGAAAACTGCCAGTTCTGAGTAGGGTGAACATCTCCTTTGGAAAAATGACACCATTTCTCTACAAGAAATCTAAAATGATAAGGTGATTACCGTGATTTTGTCTTTGGTAAATGATAATCAACAAACGAGATAAGGAATAAGAGCTCTGAAAGTCAATTAATTCTCATAGACGAGAGCGTCTGAGCAGTTGAAAAGAGAGACGACGTATCGGCAAGTTTTCGCGCACATCATAAGAGCCGGAATGTTGGCCCGATGGCAATATTAGGGTTCTCAAGGATGAACGAACATGAAAGAAGTGCCGGGACTCATAGCAGGGTCTCACAATTGCCGGCTGGTTGCACTATCCATTAAACTATCCGGCTAGAGCATTAGTGCATGCCGTTCTGGTAACCTTGTATGGAAGGCTCAGGCCGGATAGCTTTATGGATGTAGTAAGTAACGGCTAATTGGGAGACCCGGGTTCGAGTTCCGATCCTGTCAGACTTTATCCATAGCCTTTCTCCTTGGCGGATTTTCCAGGGTGTTCCCCTTCACAAGTTATGTCATCTTAGCCCTTTTCTTAGGCTGTGTGCAAAACTTCAAAACTGATAAAATGAAGGTTTTACGGCATGCCCTTTAGTATGGTTTTTGTCTAGTGTTTGAAGGTTAAAAAAAAGGAACTCAATTTTCTAAAGAAGAAATACTAAACACCTATTTTTAAGCGTATTCCTATCCGAAATTTTGAAGTTGAAAAGGATCGAACCAGAGCCCATGGATGAATAAAAAGTATACTATTATTTTCGGGGCGATGACTATTAGCAATCCGCGAAATTCAGCAATCCTTGCTTGTTGAAATTTGCCTATGCATCAATGTAAGAACCCTGCAAGCCACACGACCACAAGCACATTCAAAACATCTGCTCTCCAATTACACACATTTAGATCACGAATCTGATATACGTCGTATTTCTTTTTCTTCTCCGTCTCTGCTTCAATTGACTAATCGCCTATGCTCATCTAATCTGGTTTACAAATCGTACGAAAAAGCGTTCTCACACAGTTTTCACTCGAAAACGAAGCTTTGCGTTAACGTGTCATATCTTGTACTCTTTGCCTTTTAAAAGCGGCGATATTCCTTTGATCGCTAATCTCCAAAATCTCGCTTGTTAATTCCATTCTTTTTTCGCCGCCCATTCCAATTAAGAATCAAAGAGGATTTGGTCCATTTCGCTCATATCTTTTTTTTTTTGGATTCCCGATCCGAAGCTATAATTAGAAAAGGATTATCCGTAAGGCTTCAAATGGACACGCAGTCCCATTCAATTTGATAGCGGAAGAGATAAGATTAAGCTACTTAGGTTGTTTTGCCTTGGGTCTTACGATATTTGCCGGAATTAATAGCCCTGAGTTTCAACGTGAAAGTGCAGCGGTTAATTGAAAATTGACGAAGGAAATTGTTCAACGTTGTAGTCACCAATGGTGGAAGAGATTCAACGAAAAATTGCAGGAAATTGTCAAATAGGTTAATATATGGACTGTTTATAGGCGAGAGGTAAGTGGGCCTCTCTTCCGTCTAATCACATTTGTCGATCTAATATTCACAGTAGTTAAAGAAAAGAATAAAACGCAAGAGGAGGGTGTGGAAACAATCCCCTCAACTCAAGATAAGCAATGAGAATGCATGGCGTGAAAAATCCATCCAAAAATCCAGAAGGAAGGACGGTGAAGGAAAAGAACGAAAACACAGTAAATAAAATATATGTATATTCCGGTGAAACTGAAAATAAAAACACACCTAAAAAAAGAAAATTATGAATGTTGTTACGAGTTTGATTTGATAAGTCACTTGATTAGCATTTTATTAGATGTGGTTCGAGCCACTTGCACTCAGGGCCACCAATTCACGTTCCCAATGCACAACATATAGCTGTTATAGGTTAGTTCAATCATTTCACAATAGCTTATAATCAATAGTGGCAGAAGTCAATCAGAGGAAATCCATTACAAGGATGTGTAAGAATACATACCGTATATTTCCGCAGGTAAGACTGCTTTCAGATAAGAAGAGGTACAATCTTTCGTCAAATTTTCATAGTTTTAATACATATCTGTCCAATAAGATGATTCCCAAACTTTCAACCGCCTATGAATTTAGTTTGATCAGACAAATTTTATTTTTTTGCATCTGGCAGCACTGCCTTACAATTGTTGCAAACATTCGCACTTATTCAGGTATTCGGGCAATGCATTTATATAAATTGCAATCTAATTTTTTATCCGTCCTATAAGACGGCCCGATTGGATTTTGGGTGCCTTTTTTATGATTCAACTATCGTCCTATCTCGAAAACATACGGTAATTTTGACCTGATGATGGCCCATCTGTGCTAAAACCGGTGGAAAAACGTAAATGTAAATTTATTCTTAAATGTTTAAACTCAAGGAAGTCAAGAATCAAAATTTCTTTTCCTATCCCTTATAATTCCCACCCTTCATACCTACCACATGTCTCTCAATATCTTGCCTTCTCTCAATATCTTGTCTTCCTCTTGAACTCCACCTTTCCTTTCAGCCTGTCTTTAGCAGACTATTATGCCTGCACCACATCCCCAAGCTACCCTTTTCTCAAACAAATCTTCCCCTCTGTAGTTTCTAAGAAAAATAATAACCATCTCCTGTTTCTCGAAGTTCAACCAAGGTCTCCGTAATTTCCTTCAACCATCCTGTCTAATATAGTTTCCAGCAGACTATAGTGCCTTAGTGCGCAACCAACCGATCTCCCTCCCCTTTTCACCAACGTTATCCTGTTATAGCTAGCTTAGACTGTTACCGCTGCCACACACCGAAAGGTGGATCGAGTGTTATTAATGTGAGTGTAGATGTTGCTAGAAGGAATTTTTCATTACATAATCTTTCTGATCATTACATCGTCATAATTCTCCAATAGCAACACTTATATTACTTCTAATCTTCATCTCTATCCTGCTGTTATAGCTCACGTTTCAAGGCTATGGAAATGAGATTCCATACGCAGGTTTCTGACATTAATTTTCAATTGTCTTCTTTGCTAATACTAATCTACATACCATTTCTCTTGCGATTTCCATTCTCAGTTGCCTACCCACGAGGGACGGACGGATTTACCACTAGGCACAATCGACACTGGCAGAGGCCTCACCAATAAGGGGTACCAAACAAGGACGTTTTGTCGTTTGTTTAGGTGAGTAATCTCTTCGTGGGGCCTCAGAAGTGGTCCTTGCACCTAGGATCTCTCATTGCTAAAATTCGATCCTGATTGACACATAAATAACGGAGTTCTTCGATCCGTTTCATTTAAATTTGTCAATCCATAACTTTATCTATTCAAACAAAACCAGACACTTAGGCTACATTTTTCTTTATCTTGAGATTATAATTCCTTATTCTTCCGTCTATACAATACAATAATATCTAAGGTTATAAATCCAGTTAAAAGTACCTATCGTCCTTTCATAACATACACAACTAACCCACTTCACAAAGAAAGATAAAATTTTAGCTTTAATTAGCAAAGGAGATGTTTGGTGGAGTTGTTTTTATCAAAACCACATTTATAATTGAACCCTGTCATCGACCTTCCTGTAAGTGGGAGAGAGTAGTAAGTCACCTCTTTAACTAAACAGTCGGTTATTGTCGCATATCGTACGCGCTAAAAATTAAATTGAATCTAGTATTCAAAGCAGTGGTGCAACGAGGGGGGTTTAAGGTTAAAAACCCTCCCAAGCGGGTTAAATTCTTTAAGAAAGTTATCAAAATTTAGTTCCCCGATCTTGAAATGACCAATTGATGATTAACCGTTTTAATTTCCTCGTTACTGGCCAGTTTATTTTTTGGAAGGGATTTTTTTAACATCATTTGTAAGATATAGCGTGCATGACTATACCGGCCCCTGTAAGGTAGATACATTTTCATTATTTCAACTGTTTCGACCCCCACCCTTCTCCCCTGAGTCCTAGCATCTATTTTCCCGATTTCTCCAGCAGTATTTAACTATCCAAAGTAGCAAGCGAATGATTGCCGACGAAAGCTTTTTGAAAAACAGATACATCGGCAGATCTCATCTACATTCTACAGATCTCATCTGAGATAGCTGATATTGCGATTCCAGTTAGCAACGTGCGTGAGCTCCGAGAGAAGGCGAAGAAGCGATTCAGGGAAGTAATTGCCAGGACGGATAGTTACTTCTAGTCGTTTTCACCATGTAGTATTAGAGAAACAAATAGCAGTTATGACGTGATAGGATTATCGATGTTTTTACACCCCCTACCACGCGCCATTGGCGGATTGCTGGGTATAAATGTAAATGTAAAATCTGTAATACCTAATATGAGAAAGAAAACGTAATATCTCTGCATTTACCGACAAAATTCAACTCGTCTCTATTGTCTTTCTATTACTAGCTATTCCCATCGTACTTTAAGGAGAATCTTGGTGACGCTCACAGATTTCTGGCAGTAAATCCACCTCCAAATGGAGAACTCCCTTCTCTTTTATATCCTCAAAGTGGCGGCGGCGAAGGCAGAAAGAAGTTGGCTTCCGTTAAGAATGGCTCTTTCAGAAAAAAGGTTCTTTGGATAGAAAGAGGATCATTAACAGCGTGACGCCTCCACTTCCGCTGGGACACCGTCGATTTCAGAAGATTGCCATTAATCAACTCTTTAACGCAAAGTGGAACTATCTATTCCTCATTCTTCCTTATATAAGAAGGAACCAGGTCAAATATGTACTTTATCACGTCATTGCTTCAACGCTAAGGGTATTCATTTTATAAACTGAACGTGTTTAGAATAAAGTATAAATTACAAAATAATATTACTGTTATGAATAATAGAAATATAATTTGCAAAATGAAGCTCTAAATAAAATAAAGTGTGTGATAGAAAGACCTGAAAAGGTGAACACAACTAAAGAAATACAAAAAATAAGAATGAGACAGGAAAGCAAAAAACACAACAGAAAAATACTTGACATAAGAAAGTTTGATTCACTCCATAACAAAGAAATGGAAACAGAAATTTATGCAAAGAAAAACGGAATTCTCAAACAGTTTGGGAACGAAAAGGAATAAAAAGCTCTCCTGAGCCTCATTGCAAAATGACTCATCTAGGGGTGCCATAATTGATTGTCGCATTCGTACAAGATGGCTTTATAATAACTATGTGTTTTCTCAATTTATAATCCCCCAATGCTTTCTAAATTACTATCTGATCTGATGATCTATGAATACAGATACACACATGGATAGAAACATACATAAACCGAGAAACTGGAAAGATATTAATAGATATTGCTGTCTAAAATTTGTATGAGTCGCAAGGAAAGTGTTGACTACAAAAGGGACTTAGACCGTTTCCTTGGTAACAAGTGACAACAAGTTTATCCTTCGCAATAGGGCCAAATTGGCAGCGGCTAATATTAGTCCAGCGCTGTCCGTATTCGGAAGCACAAGTTCTTAACTTTTCTTTACGAATCATTGGGTGTAATAGACAGATGTCTGTATTCCCATCCGGCCCACCGCAAATCAACGTCCGCACGAGACAACCCAATCGACGACGAAATGAATTTCGACCAAATCCCGGGAGCTGTGGTAGAAAAGGATTCTGGAGAGACAGCCGATGGAAAGAGCTCAAACTGTTTCCACCAATCGCAATCTCCACCTCAAGTTAACCACAAGTATAACGAAATGCCCTTTTGAACGATGATATCAATCGATCAAACAACAAAGTAATCATTTGTTTCGCGAACTGGCAGGCTATAAATTGGTAAAACATTTTAAAATAATACGATAACAATTGTAGTAATCTGATTGATATAATCGAAATGGTAATGTTCATAAATCTGGTAAACTAGGATTTTTTCAATATTAGGTTGATGGTTTCGCCCTACACTTGGTGGTATGCCAGAACAGAATTAAGATGGTAGACTTAACACATTAATTTTTACAATACCACAATAAATACGCTCATCACCTAGGTTATATAGCTTAGCAACATCACCACCTAACGATGTTGCTAAGCAATGAAACCTAGGCCTTGAGTGTGTGTATTTATTAAGGTATTGTATAATTTAAAGTGTTAACTCTGCAATCTTATTTCATTCTGTTATGGCATACCACAATAAATACATTTACGACCTAGGTAATGAAACCTAGGTCGTGGGTGTGTATTTATTGTATGAATTAAAGTGTTAATTATACCATCTTATTTTATTCTAGGATTTTTTCTATTCTACTTACATTTTCGTTTAAATTTTTACACTACCTCTATTTCATTTTTAGCATAAAACCTCTGCACGAAATTGTCTGTACGGTCTTCAGCCAGAGGCCAGGTTTAAACCTCATCCCTCCACCGCAAGCAACGGAAAGCGTTGGAGAGGGGGCTGAGGCGACTAGGCAAAATGAGGAGTGAGGTAGTTTGTCATTGCTTTCTTTACTGAGACAGAATGCTATAAGCGGAACAAGTCCACGTAAGTGAAGCACAATGACTCTACTTTTCGTAACATTTAAAAAGGAGATATCAATCAATGTCATAATTCCGCATCACTCAAACCTCAGTAGCTTCCATATTATCACAGTCATGAACAAAACCGAGATAAAAGTTAATGAAAGATACACTCAGCAATATATTCGTCCATACGTGTAAGTGTGATGGAGTAAGTAGGCTGATAGTGTTGTTATGTTTGTCTATGTCTACCCTGCAAGCCACCTTTCGGAGAGTGGCAGGGGGTGCACGCGCCATGACTTTACTTCTCTAATCGATTACTTTCGCGTATCGTTCGCAGAAGAAATGAATTTTTGAATCGATTTGTTCTATCGTCTATTTCCCTGATCTTTCTCGCAGTATCAGAAAGGCCTATGTAACATGGAGGACGCAATATTCGGTTACATCTTCTGTAAACGTGCTTTTTCTGAAATGTATCCTTTGTTTATATCTTCAAACTTCTAAATATTCCCATCCTGCGTCCTGTACCATCTGTGTCGCGCTTACTGGTTTATCGTAGCAAATCTTCACTATTGTTTGTTACAGCAGGGGCTCCAGTTCTTAAACTACAGAAAGTTAAATGAGGCTTTCAAAAAATGACTTAGGTGATGATTTTGCAGCAGTTGGCAAAAAAAGTTGTAGTCAAACTTACCAACGAAAAGACCTAAAAGAGACCAACATGTGCGGAAGCAACACTTGACTACTTACTTGTTAGAACAATATAGTGGGTACAGAGTAAACGTGTTCTTGCTACGATAAAGGAAGATGTAGCTTTCATTTACTTTCAACTCGCTCCTGTTTAGGGAAGTGATAATGTAAAAACTAAGTATACCCAATCGCCATGCGTGTAATCATCGTGTAAGTAGTCGGAATAAAAGGAATTCTCAGGTAAGCAATTACTTGATTAATTACTTGATTAATTTGACTGAAACGGTCTCCGAAAGAGAAGCTAGCGTAAAAGGCGCGTAAGAGATTCCGTATGTAAGCTGCGGTAAAGTATTACAAATTGATGGGCAAATTGGTACTCTTAAGGAGAATATGCATTCCATTTAAGGAAGAATATAAGTATCTTGTCTTTAGCATTAGCAAAATCTCAACTCACAGCTATTTTCAACCGCACACTGGGCTTTCCCTAACAAACTTTGACCTCACACGTCCGATGGAGAAGGGGCGCCATGAATGATTTAGCAGACGAAGAAACGGAGAAGAACCGCGCTATCGCACGACCTATTCGCAGCCACTGAGCGATTCGCGGTGAGATGCCACTGATTAGAACTTTTCCTGAGGCAAGATGAAGGCTGAAATACCTCCTTGTTACAGCTCGAGCCTTATCAAGTAATTCAGATACGTTGGAAAGTGAGAAATGGGGCGATAAAATGGTGAACAGATACAGTGGGAGACGTACGAACTGAATGATGATAATGGGCAGTAGGATGGAATATTTTCTACAAATAGAAGAATAGATAGAGAAGTGGAAATCTTTTTTATGAAAGGTGAAAAAGCGATGGATAGTGCATGCGGTCAGTGATTAAAGTAAAGCATTATCAAAAATGCAAATTGCTTTAGGTACAGAGAAGAATGCACCACGCAGGGCGGATTTTGATGGTAATCAAGTGAATTGGTCACCTCAGTGCGCACGCTAGAAGGGGCAACCTAATACTGTTTGAAGCTAGAAAGACGTACATCTTTCCTGAATAGATTTTAAATATCTTTTACTTCCAAACTGGTATCTTCGGTAGTTATATTTTCGTCTTTCTTTGATAATTCACAAGTCTCAAATTGGAAATTGCTTATATTATTTCACCATAATAGAATATACTATTGGCTCCCGGATAGCCAAGTGGGCAACGCGTTCGACTTCGGTGAAAGCGTTCCCGGGTTCGATTCCCGGTGGGGGCCTACGTGCGAAATGACCTTAGTTGTCGAAGCACTTTTAACACTTTCCAATTGAGGAAATATACTGAGGAATTTTTACACAGTGTTTTTTAATTCTAAGCTTGATTCGCACAGAAGTGAATCGTATGATGAGAATTAAGTCTAATTTGGAAAAGAATGAATTTAAGCTTCAATTGATGTGTAACACGGTACATTCGAAGCAACAGATCATGTTCGCAATGCCCCCCCATTCATTCTATCCCCTTTTTCTCATTCTGTACCCCAAGGGGGTTGAAGCCGAGATTCTTGAGGGCTCCATTTAACATAATCTCCTCTGCTAAGACTCCACTCATCCTTTCCTCAAGGGGACGACTTTTTCGTTTCTAAAAGTCTCTCCAGCGATTTTACATCCACAATTTCAAGTAGAGTCAAAAGGGAAGAAAGGAATTTTATATTATTGTGTCACATATATCAATAGTCTCTTATATTAATTGGGTTGGGTTGGAAGAACACGAGTCACGTTCAAATTTTGAAAAAGTTCCATCAGTTCTATGGAAGTAATTTATGATAGATATTTAACCCTACGTAAGAAACAAATATTCTTTCTTTGGTTCTTTGAGTGAAACGTGCTTTGTCCGAAGGAGAGTCTTTGAAGTGAATCTGTTTCTGGGGAAGATATGCCGTTATAACATCAAAAGAAAAAGTTCTAATATCCTTTCCAAATTTTAAATTTAAGCCGTTCATATTTTGCATAAGCCTTTTCAAGATATCGAATTCCATCGGACGTTACGCCTTTGTGTAGCAACGAAAAATTGACGGACAGAAGAAGCATCGTAACATCGGATGACCTTAACAAGAGATGGTCTTTGTTTACACACAAAATAAATCCTTCGGGGATCAGAGGTAGAGATTGCGCTCCATCCATCGCATTTGCTTTTCTCTAAGGAGCTGGAAAAATCCGATACGTTAGTCCGCATTTTCAGGTATTACAACCCAAAGAAAATATCTTCAGTGCAAAGAATACATATATCATAAATTGCTTCTTTCAAAAGCTCTACCTAGTGCCCCGCTATTATATGTTGTGCAGGATGTTTATCAGTCACAGCAATTTTTGCTACTGTAGGATTCTTAATCATACCCATACAACCTCAAGGATAACCTCTAGTGCTTGCCTTTATACTGTCTTCTTGTGATTAGCATTTACCCTTATATTCTACATACCTCGAGATGCAAGTTTAATCCTTCCCGTGACCGAGCTCGATAGTCAAAATTCTCGTATATCAAATCAATGTTAACTAAATAAATTTATGTACCAAAAAAACATAATATTAAAACAACACGAGATACATTTTTCTGTGGTGAGTCAAACACGTGAATTAAACGCACAAGACTCGCAAATCTGTTGCTCGCTACGCCAACTGGCTGTGACGTCACCGATGCACGCTCGTATCTCAAATTTTGACTCGTAACTTAGGCAAAAACTTAATCCTTGGACCTAAAGTAGTGACGGCTCGTAACTAAAGGTACCACTGTGTCGATTTTTCGAGTAATTACGCAAGAGAAATCGAGTCTTATTAAAAAAAATAATGATACTTCTTCGGTAATTTCAAAAAAGATGTCTAAAATAAACTTTTGTTTATTTACAGGAATGACGACTTGCTCTACCCATTCCGACCCATTGACGTCATTTTTAAGTGTCTTTAAAAGTGTCAGTCACCATCGTTATCTTCTGCTGGGACAGCACTGCCTCATCTAAAACTATAAAATTCCGAATTGTAAGGGAATAATACCAGTACTATTGGTAAATATATTTGACTCAATGATTAACTTTGGCAAAGATAGAAAAAATTTTAAGACCCATTTCCAAATAAAATTTAAGATTGCGTTAAAATATAAGGAGAAAATACTTCTACAGACGCAATGTACTAACAAAAATAGGTGACAACCTACATTTCTTTCTGCCCTCTACTATCTCATCTGTCCCCGGTTCGATTCCAGACGTTTAAAACTGTTTCCATAAAAAATGCATGTAAAGCTTACTTTTATCGCTCGCAAGGTTTATTTCATTTGCAAAATTAAACCAGAAAGAATAGCCGTACGAAATCGAGACAAGTACCAACAGAAGAGAAGCTGAATGAAAATTCTTATTTTGGCCATGGAGCATTGATTTCGTTCCAAAATGGTAAGAATTTCGATAAAACATACGAACATTTTGTGATTGTAAACAACCGGTCCCCCTGACGACTGATTTCATTGTTGAATCCGAGCTCATGCATTTTGGTTCACTTTTATCTCTTGCAAGGTTTGTTTCTTTTGCAAAATTAAATAAGAAAAAATAGTCGCATGAAATCGAGAAGAGCACAAAGAGAAGGGAAATTGAATCAAGATTCATATTTTGGTCGTCGAATATTGTGTTCTGTTCAATTTTGCGTGAATTTTGATAAAATGAACGAAACTTTTCTAAAATGTTGAGACTGTAAACAAACCGTCCCCTTGACGATTAATTCCTCGGTTGGTTCCGAGCTCATGTATTTTCATGTTTTCCCCGTTGAGAACAACGGGCACTTCAGCTAGTAAAATCTACTAAATCGGCCTCGACTTAGCGGTAGTTTTCCTTCTTGAAGAGAAAAGAAAAACGGGCTTTTACATTTACCACAGAAAGTTTATTCTACGATGATGAATCGACCCCTTGGGCCATGACCGGGTGATTGTGATCACTATTCTAGATTGTCTCGCCATATCCGGAGCGATTGGCTGCTTCAGGTTTTGCCCTTTACGTGAATGCTACCTTTACATGAATTCCCCCCTCCTATGGCCTTTGTAGTTGTCTAGTTTGCACATGTTTTGCTGTCAGCCAGTGAATTATGTACGAGAAGCTCTTTGGAGCTTTCAATTTGCGATTAAAAAGCAAGAGTTCGATGTATAGAAGAGATTCGCTGCTTGAGAATGATGGTTAAGCACACCAAGAGTGCAAGTTAGAGCTGGGATAGGCAATCTGCACTCCTCCCTCTGGGCTCGAAGAAGGTTGTTTCCTATGTAACCTGATAGTAAATATCTTAACTTTCCGATAAATTAATTTGAAAAAATACCCGATTTCCCTTCTGGGTAGTCAAAGGAAATACTGAATTCCCTGGCACTCAAAGGAAAATAAATTAGGAATTATCTCTAGCTATATCTAACTATCCCACATTTCCGTCGCTATTTCTTAAATATTATAACATTTTTCAGGTGTATTTTGTTTCAAAGTAGAAGAAAATTTATCTTTCATCAACTCTAACCATAGTTATGCTTGTTAAAAACCTTATGTGCCAAGTACGTTGCTAAATAAATGCGTTCATCTTGGCTCCTCCTTAATACGAAAACAGTTGCAAACATAGGAGCAGATGTGCCATGACCTTCATCCAATTCAGCTTTGATCTCTTCCTGTGTTAAGCCTTTTAAATATAAGTGTTTAATCCCCGCTCGAAACTCACATTTTTCCATTTTTCTAAACAAACAAAAGTTTTTTGCTTCAGTCGACAATAAAAATTAAACCATGTGATGGATATAACTGAGACTTTAACAGCTATCTAGTGAGTAATGATGATTACTAAAAACAAACCATTTATGATACTACGAGCGTCATCTCTTAGATTTTCTAAGGACATATTGAACGACTCTCGTAAATGATAAGCAGTTTTGTTCCTAGGGTTATCATGCTGCACTAACGTAGACCTTCTCCACTCATAGCGTTCTGAATCACTGAAAAAAGCAAGGATAAACCGACCATCTAATTTCTCCTCACTCCTCATGTTATCAAGTAAGCCTTATTCGGTCTCCAGGAATTTTGGCGGCCAATACTGGAGGGTTTGAGGGTCAAACCGTCCTACACTCAGAGTACTTTACAGATCTCTAACCAAAAGAAAAAAGTAGAATCAATTCCTAACGGTTGCGGTATTTTGTGAAGCCATTGTCTACTCTACCTTTTGACTTCACTTCCCCTTGAAGCTTAAAGTGTCCTTTCTCTCACCTGTCCCTCTTGGACCTCAAAAGGAATTCCAACTGTCTTTACGCCCATCTTCCATCGATTCGTTCTAACTTTCCCCCAACGGAAACATATTGGTAACAATTATTGACATTTCATCTACCAACTATCTTTATACATTTACCAATACATACCTCTAAGAAGACTGACCGTTAATGTATTCATATGTTAATCCAAATAGGAGAAAGAATTCATTCTCTTCGTTTACTCACATTCTTCCGTACACTTTTCTATCCTCCCATGCATCTTTCGCTACATCCGCATATATTTTCATTAAAGTCACCTTCACTTTTTAAGCTACACGTTTCTCTTCAGTGTTTCATACATAAAATTCGATCAGTAGCTCCCCGGTATTGCTCTCCCTTTCGCAGTAACTCGCATTCTGCTCATAAACCCTTTAAGTCATTCTTCTTCAATCCATCCTTTAAAAATTTCATGAATTACATAAGTTCTCCCCTTACGTATTTTTTATCTCCAGTATTTCATTCACAAGATCAGGGATTCTAACCAAAGAATTATTTTTGATAACGTTGCTAGACGCACCCTAGAAAATTGCTAAAAAAAGCTAAAATAGATAATCTAATGAAAAATGCCTCTAAAACGTGGTTAAAAATTATGATTGCTTGAACCTGCGTTTATAGATATTACGCCACTTTTGATCTTTAATCAATTATGCAAATAAAATGATTGTTTTTGTTGAAAAGAACTCCAAAAACCATCAACAATGAACAATTATATTACATTACAATTGCATACACAATCACATACAATTACATTACAATTTTATATTGTTGATGGTTTTTAGGATTCTTTTCCACAACAATCATTTTATCTGTATAATGGGTTTATGAACAGAATTAGAGCGAAATATGTGAAAAGAACTGCGAAAATCATCAAGAATGTACAATTTCACTGTTGATGGTTTTTGCGGTTCATTTCAACGAAAACTAAGTCAACCATCAGTGGCTACTTCTATTCTAGATAAAATGACCTTAACGACTTTCATGAAGTAAACGCTATGCTATTTATGTAAGAGTCAAACATGCTATGCAACGAGGACGTTGAGGTATTTCGCTAAAGAAAGAAAAAAGTCGACAGATTTAGTGACAGAATCTCTTAATCGGCATCTATGTTTCGAACGAATCCTAATTGCTTTCGTGATGGGAATTAATCAAACAAAAAAGTCAGTTATTAAAATTTAAATGTTAATAACTGAGTAGCAATTCATCCTAATATGTGTTAAATATAGGTAGTGTTAAACTCGATAAAATAATCAATATAATAATCGGAACGGAAAAAATGACTGTTTGTTTAGGCTCAGGGTCAAGGATTTTCATTATTCGGTTCGGGTTCGGTTTTC
The DNA here is from genome assembly GCA_000376725.2 of Ladona fulva. Taxonomy (NCBI): domain Eukaryota; kingdom Metazoa; phylum Arthropoda; class Insecta; order Odonata; family Libellulidae; genus Ladona; species Ladona fulva. The sequence goes on along the minus strand of KZ308133.1, from coordinate 2,241,104 downwards.
ACTCCGGGATAATAACATCCTATTCGTTTCTGCTCCGATTCGATGCCCTGCACCAAATTCGTAAAGCATTTTATTTTAATTCCTCTTCACCTAAAACACCCTTTTTTCCATTTGTCATTTACGGCCCTCATGTAGCCCATTCTAATCGTTCCATTAGCTCTCGGTCTTCCTAAATTCCTGTAGAACCGTTTAAATTATCCTTGTACTCTATATTAACCATTCTGCTTCCATCTACTGTTTCTCTACGGCCAGAAGAACGTAAAACGCCCTTTCCTTATTTGTCACCATGTCTATTTTTAGTCCGACTCAATCATTGTCAATTCACTACTTACTCATGCCTTCCAAGTTTTTCCTACAATTGCTCCTCTTCTGGTTATACCATGCAACAATGTGGATGCATGCCTCTAAGCAATGCCACTAGTCAGCAGTAAGCAATACAACAATGTGAGCGGTTTCTGAAGAAGGGGATATTTATCAAGGAGATTGTTATCAAGGGTATTGTTATAAGGGATGTTGTTGATAACAATACGTTTCCCACTTCATCGTTCACCCATGACGCTATCTACTAATATTTGCCATCCAAATTAACACCGACGCTCTTCTCTGAGCTGTTCTCTTTTCTTTTACGTTCCTCGATTAATCTACGATATATCTATACTTAAAAACAGCACACTGTGCACCGTAAAAGTTCCCCTTAACTATCATCTTTTGAAAATTAGCATTCAAAAATCAATTTTCTTACAGGCGCCCTTCTTGGCGCAGGAAACCTCTCCAATCGTCAAGAGAAACATTTCGATCGTTTGGAAGCAGAGGATGTTCCAAACAGTGGACGCTGCATGCTCTCAAAATGGCGTTTCCAGGCAACCTGTGGATCATCCATTGGGAAGAATCTGGAGATCCGGAAGAATGCGAGAAATGCCTCAGGGAAAAATATAACGGTTGGAATTCGGGGTCTCGAAAAATATTGGCATTCTTCCTCTATTTCCGCAATAGACGGGAATTTAATTGATTTAGATGCGTGAGTGTACATCCAAACGTTCTCTTGCTCTTCTGTCATTCATTCTATGAAAACTTTAAAACGTTATCTTTCCTTAAATTTCAGAGTTTTACCACAAAGGAAATAAAGTGATCCGTCCTTAAATGTCACCCATAAACTATCTTTTCGTTCCACGTAAATTAGGGTAACGAACCGGAAACCATGAATTCTGCCGGATTGAACCTAGACTTAAACCGCACTTTGATTCGTTTTGATTTCGGTTTCCCAACACTAAAATTTCGATTAAGTACAAGGGGTGAAAGAAAGGAAAGTTGGCACATGGCTGTTGAATTCGAGGTTTAAAAACACTCCGTAAGTAGATATCCGCGATAGCTGTATAAATGGTTTATTAAAGAGCAAAAATGATTGAATTTCTTTTTGAATATAACTACGTAAGAAAATTAAATGGTATTTTATCGTTCCTGAGCAAAAACTGTTTTTATGGAATAAATAAACAGTTAACCAATAGAATAGCAGCTTCCCGTTTGTCTTTTAACGCAAATTTTTACGGCTTACGGAGTGTTTTTAAACCTCTAAAGTACAAGGAGGCTATTTAAGACAGTTTCCTCATAAGTTCATCTCCAACTGACAATTTAAATGCCATTTTGTAGTGACTAATGTAGCAGATGTATAGCGATCGTAGGAAAACTTAATAGTCCGATTTTAATTCGAGCTCCCTCTCAGTTCCAGGGCAAATTGTTAGTATTATAAACTCATCAATGAGGAAGGCTCCGAATTACCGATTTCTGGGAAGTCCCAATGTACATTTCAGAGACAATGCCTCGAAACTTCACTTCCTTTGTGGAGCCTCCCTGATGATGTATAGGCGTTTCACTAACTTGAATTAAATAAATCTCTAATTGAACAACAAAAGTAATATAAATAATTATCAATAATATTCTTATAATTACTAAATTTAGTGAACGAACTTCTAAATTGGATCCATTTTTATGAACTAACAATTGATTAACTACACAAACTTAATGTGTTCCCACTACTATATCAAGATTAATCGAATACTTTTCATTTGTCTTTGAGTGCAGTAGAGGAAGAAAATTTACCTTTTATTAACTTTTCCCTTAGTATTTAATATGTAAGAAAAAAAAATACGACTGATGCTTAATGATCGCATTAGTCTTGGGAAAGTATTGAGTCACATGGAATACTACATTATCAGAGTAATTGCTCTGCATTTACATGAGCTTATTCCAATGCAACATTTCGACTAATGGATGAAAGCAAAGACAAGCAGCCTCACTCCTCATCTTGCCTCATTCCCTCTCCAAAGTTGTAAGAACGTAACGCGAATATGGAGGTTTTGAGTTTCAAACCGCTTCAAGGGTCTTAATATTTCACTGACAGACGATCTATTTGCTTGAATATATACTATTGGTTGGCTGTTTAATTATTCCTTGAAAACAATTTTTGCTCAGGAACGATAAAATACAATTTAATTTTCTTACGTAGTTATATTCGAAAGGAAATGAAATCATTTTTGCTTTTTAATAAACCGATTGGCGCAGTTTTCGCGGATATTTGCTTCGGCGATGATCAATGAACTATAAAATTCGTTCATTTGAGGAAATTTCCGATTTGGACAAACATTTACTGCTTTTCCGCCTACGACTGCGGTTCAGTGGATTGCAACGGAGAGTTTCCTATTGGTCGGAACGGAACCGAATTGATTTCTTGCAGGGCCACAAGATATATCCTACACAGCTAAATATTTGTGCCGCTCAACAACTGTTTGTAAGAAGATTGTCTATTGAAGAGGATACCTATCTCCTCTATCTTCATACAACCCAGTAATATTTGGAAATAAATACACAAAGAGGAAATAGCACTTGAAAGGTTTATGGATAAAATAACCGCATTCCCTGTCCGAAAAAAGTATAAATGAGAATATATCAGTATTAGAAAGAATACACACAGCTATATACAGCAGAATTGCTAAATGTTGGCACATCCATAAAGAATGTATAGGTACTAAAATACATTAATGCTACTGTGTTGTATCAACAAACAACTAAAACGGTTGGAATTACAGAAATATGAACTTAAAACACGCAATCATACTTCATAAAAGCAATACATTCGAAATAACCATTACGAAAAGATAAGTTTAGATTATTAATGAAAATTATAAGGAAAAGCAGAATTTTGCTGATTACTACATGAACGTCGGTTAAAGCAATGATTATACTCGGTAGAAATTTTGTTGAGGATTCAGTTGAAGGAGTCTTTTGGTTGACAACCATTAAAACTGAATGAGATTTATCGTTTACCCGGACCACTGGACTCCCAAACGTTTCTATTGCTCGGGAATTAGGAGGCCTTAGATATCGTAGGTAAGGTTCTTCCCAGTTATGGCCTCCTGTAGAGCACTCATCTGGTGCATGCGGCCATACAGAACAAAAACCAAACCAATTGTTTCAACCAAACTCAGTCTGAGGATACATCACCATTTCAGACCATAAATGAATTTGGTAAAATTGATACGAGTTCTGAATGTCTTGGAAAGCAATTCCGCTAAATGTAAAACGAGCGTTGTAAGTTCCACAACAAATCTTCATTGCGAGCGCTGTCGACCATAGACGACATCAGCAGGTGATAGCAAAAATGGTTTGCAATAAAAATGTCTTGCGGAACATACAAAGCGCGCTTTATCTTTTCATTTGGTAATTCCTCAGAAAGAAGGCTTTGTGATGATCAGGCTTGGCCGGCGATTTTTCCGTTCTCGTAATCAATAAAAAGTCCCTGTAGAACTGGTCGTAATCTTCATAATTGGAGAACTATAAATCACTTTACTATTCGGCAAATGGGTATAAATAACTTTACTCATAAAGGCACATAGGAAAAATCCCAAGGAAAAGCGGCCATGATCAAGTGTGATAGGACCAGGACTCGAACCTGGAATATTCCACTCTCAGGGCGGATGCTTTAGCCAATTAAGATATCGAGCCAGAACAATTTCTAACGCCGTTTTGGGAGACTTTTTGCTCGCCTAATTTGCCTACAAAGTCTCCCAAAACGGCATTACAGAATTTTTTGTTCTGTTGATATATGAGTTAAAAGTTAAAGGAAAGGAAGTAAAAATTCAATGGCAAAGGAACTGTTTCGTTAGAGAAAATTGCATGGTATTCTTCAAAACAGAGCCGTGCGTTAACTTTTGGACATCCCAATGGAATATTTCATAAAAACTGACGTTCTTATGAGTGGATGTGAAGTTGAATCACGGCTTCTTAACCAAGCCTCGCTCACTCTCAACATTTTCTCCTTAACTCTTTAAGTTACGTGTTTCTCTTCCCTTCAGTGTCTCGTAAATAAAATTCGACTCTGTATGATTACTATGATATACCTTCATTTGTTAATTGAAAATCTTACATATACTTAGCCGACAATTTAATTGCTATTTTTGTCCAAACTGCATGTACCACCTGATTATTTACTTATATAGTACAATGATAATGAATTANTGACAGAGAAAACAGACAATGTTCCATTACGCGCGACAATGACGAAGTAGTAAATTAATCTAATCATTAAAGCACTTGAGATCCAACAATAAAGTTCCTCGTAAGACAATTTCCCAATGATTTTTGTACCAACAATCAAAATATCATAGATAAATGTAATAAAATAATTATAAATATAAAACAAGGAGTAATCCTGATTTTATGTATAACAATCAGAATGATTCTGAATGAAATGTGAATTACGTTATGTGGATAACGCATTTGACTTCCCCAGCTTCGATTCCTGGTGGAGTCTCACGTCATAGCTGTCGAAGCACTGTTAAAAATACTGCTGATACTGAATTATACTTAGGTCTTGGTTTTAGGTATAAGTATTCTACCAAAGAAACGTGTACTTCGAATAATAATAAAAATCATCAATTTAAAATGAATGGTATTAAGCGATACTTGGAGAAATTTCATGATTTATATAGTTTAATATATTGAATGACAAAACTTGTACAAATTTCACAAAATTTATAGCACACGTTTACCGGTTTCGGCGTGAGTTTACGCCATCATCAGAACTGACAGAAACAGAAGAAATACGTTGTACGTGTACAAGGAACATTTCTTGAACAGGAGGAAGACGTTGTGTGTGTACAAGATACGTTCTCATATAATACGGTATATATACGATACGGTACTTTATCAGTAAAGTATCAAAGGGAAAGGAAAAACCTAACGGAAAGCAATCGGAAAAGAACCGTGATCGTAGGAGGAGAGTGTGAAGGGAAGCCATTGGAGGAGAGGACATTGGAAAGAACGGCAATCCCTTTGCGTGGAAATATCTTCATTTTTAATTCAACGAGGAAGCGGTGAGGTTTTAATTTAAAAAAGGAAACAAATCTCCGGGCGAAGAAAGATAAAGCACCAGAAATGGGCGAGGAAAGAGAAGAGAACTAATGAGAATCTGTTGAAGAATGCAAATGAATAAAAGATGATTCGGGGATTGAAATACGCCGCCGAGAATTCGTCGGAGATACGCCGAAATGGCGGAGGACTTCTCCCACTCTTTAAATTTGGCGAAATGAATGATTAAGTAATCTATTTAGCTTTCCGTATGAAATATAAATTACCATACGAAATACAGTCTGGCGCCGAGGTAAGAGCAACTGGAATTTACGGCTGTTTCTTGGGTCCGCAGTCAGCGAAAGATAAATGTCATCGATTCCTTGCGGGAGGGCTTCACAACCTTTCGCCTTTCACGGTACACTTACTATTCGTGGAACTACGCACTGAATCAAGTCTTTATTTGTTTAAACTTAAATGCGAATTGAATTAGAATGAACGACATGTGGAATAAGATCAGACATAAAAACACACCAAAATCATCAAAGTAAATTTTCTTTGATGGTTTTGGTGTGTTTTTTATGTACCTATGACTATTACAAATCAGTGGACCTTAATTATCCATCATTACGTGTAATAGGATGTTTAAAACTCTCGTTAAGAACTCATATTACACAATAAAAAAACTAGTAAAATTTGATATATAATTCCATATAAAGCATAAGAATGAAAAGCGTATACTTAAAACAAGATATGATAAGCAGGTAGCCCTAAACCTTTGGTTCCCCATTTACTATCTGTCGCATGAGAGAGGGTCAATATGAAGCCATCAGGATGCTGAGTTCTGTGTTGCATACGCTTAAATAGTTCAATATCGGGACTGTACATATATGAAAAAAATTCATCCATTGAGTGAACTATGAGAGAATATCCCAAGGAATAACGGACGTGAATTCCCGCATAGCCAAGTGTGCAACGCGTTAGACTTCGGTGAAAGCGGCCCCGGGTTCGATTCCTGGCGGGGGCCTACGTGCGAAATGACCTAAGCTATCGAAGCACATTTAACAATACTATTACGGACATTATAAAAATTGTCAGGACCAGGACTCGAACCTGTTATCTTACACTTTCCAAGTGGATGCTGTATCCTTTTCATGCCCGATTTTTCTACGTTCACGCCTTTATGCGAAAAGTTATCTATACCCTTTCCCTGTGTGTTATCCTTAGGGGATGCTCTCCTTTCCACCTTCTTGTATGGTCGTTTCCTCAACGAGGACGTTGGTTGTGGACAGTGTCGCATTTCGGACGAAACCACTTCGCCCTAACCTAAAAAGTCTCCTTAAAATGGCTGTGAGGGTGTTCTGGCTCGATAGCTTAATTAGGTAAAGCAGCCGCCCGGATATTGGAGTTTTTCCTCGGGACAATTTCTTGGTGTCTTTATGTGCAAAGTTACCTACACTCTTTCCTATGAAAAAAAAAGAGAATAGTTTCCGCTTCTTTCTCTTGGCATCATTAGCAAAGTTGGATTATGAAGCAAAATTACATAAATGGGGGCATTTGTTTCCGGAAGTAACTCAGTGGCCGCTTAGAATAACCAAAAAGGCCGCAGGTTCCCCAGCTCTGCCTTAATATATTACTTGGCACACCGCTACGCCGCGGCACACCATTTGGACATTACGGATAGCCTCAAGCACATTACATCAAGTCTAAAACGGTGAATTTTGTGAAATGTTTTCCGCGCAACTTTTACTATGATTTCGATACATAAATTACTTGAAAGAACCTGGGGAAATTTTTCATTGATAATGACATGATTTCTATTCAACGTTATTCAGAAATAAAATTTTCCCATTACGTTCTAACATGTAAAGAGGGAAAGGAGACTTGAGGAAATAAACACCAATAGATGACTTTCAGATAAACGTTGAGAAACTACAAAGAGAAAGGAGAAAAAGCATCGGCTTTAGAGCAAAAAACGAGGCGCCAAAGTGGCGACAGATGAATTGGCAGAAATGACCTTGCAACGCGGAACGTTTGCCTTTTTTGTTGGGGTATTCTATTGAGTGTTTGTGAGGTTGAGGTTATATGCAAATCCTATAATGTTGGAATGAATGATAAGAGGATTGATGGAACACGGCCGAACTGAGATTGTGGAGAAATGAGCAAATTGTCTCAGAGGGCGGCAGTCAATTGGTCGTCCAGACTCGAGTTTTGGCAAAAGAACGCATGAACGCCTCTGACAGAGAAAATAGACAATGTTCCATTACGCGCGACAATGACGAAGTAGTAAATTAATCTAATCATTAAAGCACTTGAGATCCAACAATAAAGTTCCTCGTAAGACAATTTCCCAATGATTTTTGTACCAACAATCAAAATATCATAGATAAAAGAGAGAAACGATATAAAACATAATAAACAACAGTGGGAAACAAAAATTAAGACAGAGGCTATTGTAGGCTCTCAATTGAAACAACAAACAGAGTAACAACTGGAGATTGAATGTGGAATAAGGAAATGCCAGGGTATCATAAAGTGTCCAGTGTACCAGTACAGTGTCCAGTGTACCAGTACAGTGTCCAGTGTACGATCACAGTGTCCAGTGTAACGTAAATGAGTATTTTGCATGGGTTTGACGACAGAAAGGACAGGTGAAAATATTTAGGCGTAGTTTCAAAAATAACAGGAGAAAACGTGTAATTTTACGTTGAGCGAAAAGAGTATGCAAGGATGGAAAACTATGCTGGTATATTGTGAACGAGCGAGGCAGAAAAACCGGCTAAACCTGAGAAGAAATAAAGTTACTGACTTGTGTGTATATTACATGCATGATAATAGGTATGGAAACAAAAGGCTAGGCCGAAGGCGAAGCATGGGATTAATTAACTTCATACACCGCGAATAATTAAATTTGTAATTTTTTCCTCTTTGATCCATACTACGCTTTCATGTGCACCCTAACAAGGATTCGATTTCAGGAGTTGATTGAAGGGTGAAGGGAAGATACGGAAAGATGTACGGATGTATCTAAAGAGAACGTTAGCAAGAGAAAATGAGGAAATACGAGTTTAAAGGATAGTGCAGATTTAACAGAGATAGCCTTATACAGAAATACCCACACATGTACAAATGCACACATATTTATACATACGTTCATTTCCCCAGAGCTTTACCTGTAACATTCTTTGCGCGGTCTTTGATGTGACTTAAAGCGACAGAATGTCTTTAAGAAGAAAGATCAAAGGAGATGGTATGAAGAGAGGGAATAGCAAAGAGAAGGAATGGAATGTTTAAAGGGGAAATGAGAATCTGCGAGAGAAGTCGATCTATCGCCTCTGGCGGTGGTCTGCAGAACCATCAGAAACAGATGACGGTTGGAAATGAGAAGGGAGGGACTAATTACGGCGGCGAATGGAATGGAAATGGAACAGGAGAAGAGATGATGAATTTCCCGAAAAAAGTTGCAATTTTAAAGGCGAGAGAGCATGAAACCTCATCTGTTGCTGCCTCCACAAGTGGATCTCTCTTCGGATTAGACGACGAATTCTAAGTGCGCAGATCCGTGGAAGATTCACATCTTTCATAACGCCGCCTCGTGTTATTGTGCACGCGGTCTGATCGCATCTCAAGCGGTCTTCATTCATGCGTGTTCTGCTTTACGCCGATGTTTCTCCATGGAGATTCACAGTGGACGTTCATTTGTGGGTTGACCACCGAATTTTCATCAAATTTCCCTTTTGCTAGATCATGAGTCGAACCTGGGTATGTCCATAACTAATGAACAACGCTAAGTTATTAACGAGTAGGGTTAACATCAATTATTGCTTACAGACTTTTTTAAATACATATGCTCACGTAACAAAGGTTAAGAGATTTTAAATGGTTCTTAGCATTTCATTGTTATTCATTAATTGCTTATTAACTGTTTATTAATTGTATGCTGTTTATTGTTTTTAGTGTTTATTAATTGTTTATCATTTTTATTAATTATATACAGTTTATTATTATTTTTTTTTATTGATTGGTTGTCGCTAGTTTATTCATTGTATATTGTTTATTATTTTATTGTTTATTAATTGTTTATGGTTTATTAACTGTTCATTGATTATTTATTGATAGGTTATTAATTGTTTGAATATCTAAATCGTTAATTATTTAAAATTTGAACCGGTTTTAATTGTTTAAATGACCATATTTTTATGCGAGCCAACATACACACAAAATCACGGCAATACCATCGTTAGTATCCAATAACAGAAAGTAGGACAGGTTTGATTTTTTTCATAGTTAATCAGTGTATCCCATCTCGATGTAACTTATGTAAATCACGTTATTTCGTATATTAGTATTCGTAATGAAAATTAGCAACTCCTCCATAACATGTTTGGCATATAATTCACTACATTTTTGGTTGACATTTTGACCTACCTAAAGGAAGACCTATGCTCGGCCGCAATCAAGAAATTATTAATTGCAAACTATTTGCTGCTGTCTTAATTATTTCTTTTTCCTTTCCGACAAACTTTCTGGCGACTTTCGACGAAAATAATTGTGAAATTCATCGTAAAAGGCGATTTTTGCGTAAATCTATAATGGAGAATGAAGAAAAGACAAATTTTTTCCCAAGAATGACTCGCAACAGAATATGCTGTATAAATTTGACGTTTGTGCGTCGTAAAGGAAGTGAACGAGCGAAATCCATTTTATGCATTCTCTTATTACCCGCCCTCTTGAATTTCGACTCTTTATCTTTCGATTTCTACGTATATCGAACGCCCTACATACATAAATATCACTTACTCCATTTTCTTTCGGGGTAGGCACGTTATCTGTCTTCTGTATTCTCATATTTCTTCATACAACTTTCGCTTCAGACATACCCATGCATATTTCAATACACACTCTCGTTTTCTTAAAGCTACTCCAGCAATATTTCTCTTCGGTGCCTGATCCACCATATTCAACAAGCTATTTCCTGCTCTTCCTCTTCTTTTAGAAACATTCAGTTTATCCTCATACTTCATAACTGCCGTTCTGATTCCTTTTCGTATCTTCACACCAAGGCAATTTACTCTTTTATGGTGGTCTCAGAGCATAATAATATTTCTTATGGAACTCACCAAGTGTATCTCTTTAAGGTGTCGTTATGGAGAAGTTCCACCAAGTAACACCTGAATGTGTTAATTTTATTATTCGCCTTTCTTTTGGTTCACATTTATTCATCACCCAGTCACTGCCACCAAGTCCTGGCTCTATCTCTCCAGTTTTCTCTGACAAGCTTTTCATATAATTCCTATCAATTACGTTCTGTTTACTTATACGAATAATATACATAAATAATCTCGCTGGGAATCCCTGAGGGACAAGGAAATAGCTTATTTTCTCTCATTCCACTTCTCCGCATTGAAGTTTTCCTTGTAGATTGCTGTTTGTATAAGCAAAATCGTACATTAAATAGAGATTTAGAGGTTATCCTACATAGAGTAGCTTGTTTCGTCAGTGGAGATTCCAGGGTCGACGTAAGGTTTTGGCTATGATAAAATCACTCGAGTGGAATTTGGTCCAGGGGAGAAGAGCGGATCACCGACGGAAACTTTTCGAAAAATCACACGGTTCAGAGTTAATTACTTTCTAACAAAGTAGTTATAATTCCGATAAGCAACGAGCGAGGACTCCGAAACAAATCGACAAAGCGTTACAAGGAAAAAATCGCTGAAACAGAGAGGTAACTCTGATCGTATTGTCCGCAGAGCATTATCGAAGCAAACAGTACATAAGTTAGGGATGCTGGCGATGGCATAACGCACACCCCGTGCTTTACGCCACCGGCGGTTTGCGGATTGGATAATTAAATGTAAATGTAAACTAGAAAGAAAGCGAGTTACTGTTGTTAGAATGCCAATGGTGTACTGTTAGGGTAACCATAATCCGACCATTCACGAAATGGTGTAATGGTGTATTGATAGGGAAACGTTTTCCGGTCATACAAAGTAAAATATTCAGAGTAACAGAGCGATTTTTTCTAGTATTTTAAGTGCTGCGATATGGGTATGAAAAACGTTTTACAACAAATTCCGCCGTGGCTGGGAATCGAACCCGAGTCATCCACTTTCCGGGCGGATGCTCTGACCTCTAAGCTTCCACACCAGAACATATCATCGCTTATCAACGTTTATGTAGTATAACAGGAGGATACTGAGTTAATCGACTGACATATCATAGATAACATGAAATGCTTCTTCGGTGTAAAAACCAAGAATAGCAATAGCAAAGGAAGCATTCAACAAAAGGAATGTTGTTGCGTAGCCCAATTCACTAATTAACGAAAAGCTCAATCAATTAATCACGACGGATGCATTGGACGTCTGCCTATGACGTAATCAGTCCGAAGACTGATTGAGATTGAGCCTTCAACCGCTTTGGATATGTTAGACACAAATTATTTCTAGGTAAGCTATTATTAAAATTAATTCAAATTAACCGCAATCGAAATTCATCTCAGCAAAAATATCTTCTTTGATCAATTTATTACTAAGCACTTTCAATAGAATACAATAGAAAACGGCAAAGATCGCGAGTAGTCAAATAAACTAGGGAAATTAAATCAGAGTAAAATATCATAAAAATTACGTAATTGCAAATACATGATGGACACAGTGACGTTTTGACGCTAATTGCAGCTCGTTTAAATATAAGATATGGAAATTTCTCATTTCCTTAGCAGTTTTTTCTTAGAATAACCTAAATTCCGCATCTGAAAAGCGTTCTCCACTTTGATCTTTCGTATGCAGTCGTTTCTATTCCGTGGCCTTCCTTTGAATGTCATAATTCCCCTGGAGCTATCCTTGAGGAATAATACCTGGGAAACTGAACTGCACCGTACATCCATTGTGAGTAAATAAAAAACATAAAAAACCGATTTGTACGATTTTTCGATTTCTCAAAAGCATCTGGAAGCAAATGGCCTCATTTATTCATGGTGCCTCTCCCTTCTTGTCCATTATATCACGCATCATTCCATTCCGATAAACTCGAGCATCTCTGCAGGCATTTTCCTAACTCGTCGTATGTTCAAAATCAACGCAACACTCAGTGGCGTTCATGAGTGGACACTGAAGGAACTACCGGGACCGCAGGCACTTAGGGTAAACCGACAACATTGGCAAGAAGAGGAAAGGGCACGCACTCTTAGGGATGGAGAAAGGGTCTGCAGAACTGAAAGGTGCCGAGTAACCGCTGGCGGAACATTTTATCCGAAAGAAATGTAAGAGTTCCGTTAACGAGGTTTCAAAGCTATCCATAATGGCTGTCCATGCATATCCAGATTGGCACGTGGCTCAGAAATGAAGGTATGTGGGCAAATAACTTTCTGATGAAACCAAAGCCGAGGATTAAACGGCCGGATCCAAAAGGAATTATGCTATCCTACTCTTCGAAATTAGAAAAAAGAAATTAAAATAATTAAAAAATTTTCTATGTTACTCTTCAAGTTATGATATGCTACTCTTCAGAAGTATTCTTGCAACGAATATATTGCTAAAGATAAGAATTATAGAGAAGAGAAGTAAAAAAAGATTGTTAAAAGCACTTCGGCAGATGATGTCATTTTTCACGTAGACCCACACCAGGAATCGTACCCAAGACCCCCTTCACCGAAGTCTAACGCGTTAACCACTTGGCTATCCGGGAGCCCTCGCATAAAATGTTGATATGACACGTAAAACGAGTTATTCTTCGAAGAATCTAGTTTTTTACGCAGAAATAAAGAGGCTTTAGATATCAACTTCTTTATGAAAAGATTTTCCTCTCCAAACTATCCATGAATAAGGATAAAGGAAAGGAAGGTAACTTAGTAGGTTGTAAAACCTACGAAAATCCCAAAGGAATAGTTCCACTAACAAGGGAATTGGAGGGAACCCATTAAATGGGTTCTCTCGAATAGATAAAATTCGAAATTAAGTTAAAGGTCATTCTGTGACTTACGGAGCAGAGTTAGCGGCATGATTCCTTTTGCCATTTCCGCTTACGTACCATACACTAAAGAAGAAGCGAAAGAAAAGAAAAATTCTAAAATATCTTGAGCTTCCTTCACAGAGACGGGTGGAAAAAGAGTGGTAACAACAAGCGAAATATTTGTGGCGCCAGCAGGATATTTTAACTAGCGCGAGGATTGTGAGAATTCCTTACACGGAACTTCGGATTGAATAGCGTTAAATTGCGAATTATACTGGCAAGCTCAAAAGCAAGCAAGCATGAGTTGCAGAGGAGATAGCAGCCGCCGCTGCTTTGAGAGAACAGTTAATTTCATGGCGTTTTGGTAGTCTAAGAAATCGGGGTGATTTTCATTTTCATTAAATTTTAGTTGCAACTTTAACTGGGATTCGAAGGTATATCAAGCCCCTCGTCTCCTAGGAGATTCCCTGCAGGCACTCACTTATTTATTGAGTACAGATTTATGATCTTTTAAACCAAAATCTATCTCCATATATTCGCTGTTTTCTTTTTTTTAACTCGTAAGAGTCATCTCTATTTATCCTTAATGACAAAGAGTTAGAAGAGTCCATATACTATAAAAGAGGCAACATTCTATAATTAGAAGTCTATAGTTACAAGTCTCAATGTCACCCTTAATAGAAATGCTTTATGATAGCTGTTCCAATTATATTGTCATTTATTATTTGTGCTATGTTATTTATTTTTCACATGCTTACTGACTGAGCAAATGAATTTCTACTTACAAATAGGAATTGTACATATTGGAAGCACAACGTATTTCTTGCGGCGCGTCTATCATTTATGGGAAAACGGCATGCGCTGTCGTAAACATGTAACATTCAAAATCGATTTCAAACGCATCTGGTTTAAGGAACCAATGTTGGTAGTACAAACTGTACTAATGAGAGTCGTACAGATTGATTTTTATAGGGATCAAATGCTATCATGGTCGCCAAAATATGAAAAGGTTATCTTTTCAGATACTACTGCTATTTTTTGCGCCTACGTTTGTGACTCTTTCACGGGATTTCTTAGAATCAAATTACTTATTATGTTTTATTTACTTCTCGCTGGTGGTATTTATTTCACTGGTGAAATATTGAGGGCAATTTTGTAGTAGGATAGGATACTGTCTGAAGTAGGATAGGATAGCCATGTGGATAACGCGATGAAAACATTTTGATTGATGAAAGCAGTCCCGGGTTCGATTCCCGATGAGAGCCCATAATTTCCGAGATGACCTCAGCTGTTGAAACACTTTCAAAAACACCACTAATACTCCTGGTGATGAAGTAAGTGTCACGAGTTTCCGAGAAAATTTTTCGTTTCGTTGGAAAATGTAATCGCCAAAAAATTTTCATTCTATTTGCTAAAGGGAAAAAATTCAGGCCGGATTTTTAAAGAATATAACTAATACATTTCAGTTCAAAGACACAATATTTAAGTTTATTAATGATGCCAGGAAAACGAACTAGTATTTTGGAGATGATTCAGGCACGGTCCTGATTACAGCAACCGAAATTATACCACACGTAATTAAAACGTTCAAGCGTGACTTTGAGGAAAGAATAAGCACTTTTCTTAGAAAGCAAACATTTTACCTTTCAAAAGAGGTTTTTATTCGACTGGTTTCGCCAACGGTTTGACAGATTAGTTTTCCGACAAAACCGATAAAATAAAAACATCTTGCGGAATTTAATAATACCTAGTGTTTCCCTTTAATATGTATGATATAGTTAACTCGTGTATAATTTGTAAAAACTCAGTGTTAATGATAATTAAAGAGCAGTTAAAAAACTATTTTACATTAAAAATCCGTACACGAAAGTTTTCTAAGCTGTTTAATTTGTAATTCCAATTTTAGTACAGTATTCCCAAAGAATTGACAACAATATTGTGTAGAAGTTTAGATGTCCTACCAAAACGACAGGTAAAGATAATTTGGTACATTCTCGGTCTATAATCTCCCGGATGGCTGTGTTATCCACTTGAAATTTCGATTCTAAACTTTCGAAGCGGTGCAAAACAT
The DNA here is from genome assembly GCA_000376725.2 of Ladona fulva. Taxonomy (NCBI): domain Eukaryota; kingdom Metazoa; phylum Arthropoda; class Insecta; order Odonata; family Libellulidae; genus Ladona; species Ladona fulva. The sequence continues at coordinate 2,225,737 of KZ308133.1, read as the reverse complement.
GAAATATGCAGCTTGCACTGTGTACGAGTAGGTACGCTATTCTTTGGGATCTCAAAGTAGTTTATGGCGAAACTCGCATTCAAAACTTTAACGATACAGCTGTATGAATAAAACGAATAGTTTGAAAAGAGAACTGAGTGAAAGATATTTTTTCCCAGCAAAATAAATCAAGAGTAATTGGCATCGTAGCCTCGAGTTTCTTTCCTAGCGAATAAAACATCAACCAGGGGCAATTTCTCATCTTTCGGCTAGAAAGGCACTCAGCTCACGTTCCCTTAAAACGACGGAGGCACAAATTTATTTTAATAAGACTGCCGGAATTTTGGTAATGGTTTTATGCGGTATGTTTTATGTATTGTGGACTCGGAATGGGACTAACTTGGATCAGATCATAGGGAAGTAAAAAAAATTTTATTATTTGGGGAATTAAACTAAACGTCTTCTCAAACTTCTAGCACATTGTCTTTCTATTTTAAGAAAATGGAAATAATAAAGAAAGACGAAGTTATAAAGATGCAGGAGGAGGGAATTATAATGTAGAAATTGATTCTAAATAGGATATTTAAGAAATAAAAGAAAACACCAGCAAAAGGAATAATGTAAGAAAAGGAAGGTTGGAAAACGGCTGTTTATGAATTAGAGGTTTAAAAACACTCCGTAAGCCGTCTTTCGGCAAGCGGAACTCGCGCTCAGAGACAAACGGGAAGCTCCGGATTACCGATTTCCGGGAAGGCCCAATGATCATTTCAGAGTCAAAGTCTCCATTCAAAGACATTCCAAGACAAAGATTCCACTTCCTTTGTGGAGACCCCCTGAGAATGGAGGCTTTGTGAAGGAATAATGCAATAAAACGGGCACTTCCTTGATTTTCATTGACTAGAGCATACTCCTCATGACTTCAATTATTAGTATTCTCGCATGTTTTATATCGTTTCACTGTTATATCGTTGCATTACTTATATATTTATCCACGTAAATTCCCTGCAATGCGCCGTAAGGCGGTCTTACAGCATGTGGCAGGGGGTGTAAACACCAAGCGTTCGACTTACCCCTCTTTACCTTATTGTTATCGCGTATCGGTAAGAATGAGTCCCTAAAACACTTGTCATCGCATCTATTTCTCTTATTTTACGCTCAATGTCGGCTCGGTTGATAATACCCATTACGTCTTCCGCAAAAGTTCTTTCTCTGAATTTATAAAGAAATCTCAGCCTAGCTTCAAATCTCCTTTCTTTCAAGGAATTCCGACCAGCATCTGAGAGCATTTTTTTACGCTTGCTTTTTTATCATACCACGTTTTAACAAACCGTATATTCCAGATAGAGCCTGACCAAGGTGAAATTACATCCCTCTCTAACCTTAAGCTAACTACAATGCGCTTTATAAATCGGAGTTTTTTTGTTTTAGATAGATTTTTGAGATATGTGCGCTCTACTTTAAGTTATCTGTAAGTATTATTGCATTAATGCTTTTTTTATTATTTATGTAAACTGTTGTATTATCTTGGTAGCATGTCATGTTAAACCTATGTTTATAATAAACGACTTTGCAACAAATTAATCGTTACGAAGCAATAAACGTCGGAATTGTTGAAATCAGAGTCGATAAAACTTACGAGTTAGACATCGCCAATTAATTGTTCCAGAAGAGCAGCCTCGCATCTGAAGCTGCCACATATACCCTCTCGATCAGGAGTGGAGAGAGAGTTGGAAGGTAAATTGGTCGAGAATAAAAAACCATCTCTTTCAAGAGCAAATTAGCTCTGAGTCAAATATATATTTTTCTCCTATATCGTCCCTCCACTCTATTTCCAATTAATTAAAATGTCACCGCGAAAGGCCATTAAGTTATTCTCTGCCGTATTTACGAGTTAACCCTAATTTAAGAGTTCTGCGACTAAACTGTTACTCTCCGTAATGTTTCAGGTGCACGATGAGTGCAAATCTGTACCATAATCGTAACAAAAGAGTAGCTTTAATTGAAAAATCTTCATTGCTGCCATTTTTTAAATTCTGATATGTACCAGATGGGAAAAAGTCAAAAAAGCGACAATGTAAACCTTAAGACCCTATATTCAGAAATAATACTGTTAGTATTTGATGAAATGGTTATGTAATATTTCCGTCCGTAAGCCTAATTTAGAATATAAACAGAGTTTCTGAACAATAATTAACACCAATTCACTACTGTTTATACATAATTATGAAACATTGTTTCGGAAGAGTCTGTAAACATTGTTCCGCTTCCAGACCTAGGATATTGTTTCAGTATTATTTCCAGTGGAATTATTACAGGAATCTTTGCTATCATATTATTTTTTACTTCACCACCAGCAGAGTGAAGAATAGATGAAAATAAAAATAGAGATGAATAAAGAACAGGGAAAGAATGTGGTAAACGCGCAGAGATTACAAAGCTTACATAAGAAATTTTTTAAGCAGCTTTAAAATGTCTCATTGGCTCCACATCCAAAAACAGGGAACAATGATTACTCCCTCTAGTTAACACACAGTCGTGTTTGCGAACACGTCTAGATTAATCAAACCTTATTCACCGAAGCAAAGGTTTCCCATTTTAACGAGGAACAAGAACCATGACTTCTCTGTGACAAAGCACCGTCGAAACAGCTTCGAAACAATTCACGGGCTAAGTTAAACTGTTTTACGAAACACAAAAATGTTGATTGCAGTCTTGGCTAGACAATAGCTCTCCTACAAACAACAATATTAGTATTTATATTAGATAACCTTAATCTTGAAAACTTTTCTGTTTTCCGGTTCTTCGCGTCGCCATATCTTTTGATATCACTCAACTCAGCTAGCAGTAAGCATTTGCAATATTTAGGAAACGTAATAATTAACGACCTTGTTACGCTTTTAGCCGACTTCTACTCCGCATCTCTAGGCTATTGCATTCCGTTATCGGGTTCTTTGGTTTTCAGTATTTTCAGTTTTATGTTAGTTAAGTAATCTGATATTCAACTGCTTTATACATTCTATCAATTTCATAGTATTTTATATTGTTTTTAACCTGAAGATTCCCGCAGATAATGCCTCAAATGACCTTCTAATACGTCGATGTAACCACTAATTTTCAATCAGTGCAACTGATCTCAGCAATTATAGCGAAATTCACATTTATGGCTACAACTGCAAACTAAATTATTTGCAAAGTCTCTCACTAAATTCACAGATTTCAATTCTTCTTTTAACCAGAAAAAGAATGCAACAATATGTGTCATAGATAATAAGTGGTGGTAGTATTAGTAATTTTTAAAAGTTTGGTCACTTCGCACGTGAGCCCCTACCAGATATCAAACCTGAGACCGCTTTAACCAAAGGCGAACATGTCACCCACATAGCTATCTATCCGGGGGCCTTGATAATTAGTAAAAAGGTAAAAGATGTCGACTAGATAAATATTGGTAAAGCATTACCCAGATTCAGAATTAGATACCTCATAAAGTGCTCAAGTCATATAATCATGCATTTGGAAGCAAGAAACGCTAAAACGGTAACACTGAGAATGTTTGGGACTACTTTCTTTCACGAAAACATTTTCTCCTAGCATGATTACAATTTTTAATTTCTATTAACTGAAATCTTCGGTCAATTGAAAACTTCTAGTTCTATGCAAAATACTTCTTTAAATCGGAATGACATTTCCAGGTAAAGAAAGGTTAAGGATGGAAGCATCACGTTGCGCGCCTTAACATGACACTTGCTCTTTTGGAACTTCCTTCTCCAATTAAAGAAAGTGCGGGCAAATCAAACGAATGCTTCCGAACGAAAGGTCAAACGCCTTTCTCTTGTTACCGGGGAACAAAATGCCTCACTTTCCAGAGATATAAATTATCCTTAATTTTCTAACCGCCGCGGCAGATATTTGGCTGTTGACGTGAACATGATGCACAATACGTCAGTTCAAACATCCTCAAACATTGCCAAATGGTCAGGAGTTCGATTCTCAACGGAAAATTAGAAAATAAATTAATGTTCCGTTTAAAAAGAGGAGAACGTAACATTTCACCAGTTATCCTGGTTTTTGTACATCTCCTTATTTTATATCTTACGTATACCCAATAACCTCCTCATCCTATGTTGTTAATTTTTAACTCCATGGAAACAGTTCATATCCACATATCAAAGTCCACATACTGCCATTAAAATACAGCAAATTAAAATCGATTATTTCGTTACCGTTAACTTATTTTGTGTCAGAGAAACAAATCTTTCTGGCGTCATGAACTACGTTTCTAATATAAGCTGAATACTAAACTCCCAGGTAAATTCGTTTATGATCGAATATCACGCGCTTTGATAACCAATGCATTCTTAAAGCTCCAGTCTTTCCCCAGCATTCAATCGAGGTTCGACCACGACGATGCCTGCGGTCATCAAGGTGACTTTTTCATAGTCGCAAAAAAATTTTGCCGAAAATCCGCTGTTTGGCAACGTTTCGTAATATCTAGCTTAAAAGAAATCTTTCATGAAATATTTCACCTCTGTCTTTTCCCTTGCATTTTACCCTCAATCAAATTCTTCAGCATTCCCTCTCCTCTCAATATTTGATCCACCCATTTCTGTTTCTTAATTACTTCAATGAAAACCCTCTCCTCCCCAAACATTCCTAGCACCTCTATGTTTGTTTTTTCTTTCCACCCACTCACCTTTTCCATTCTACGCCACACCCACGTCTCAAATGCCTCCAATCTTTTGATATCCTCTTTTCGCGAGGTCCATTTTTCACACCCATGCAGCAAAACACTCCATATCAATGATTTTACCAATCTTTTCCTGATGTGTAATACATAAAAATTTAATTTTCTAAAAGAAGATAATAATAATAATAAAACGTCTTCATTAGGGCGAGATTGAGACTATACAGTCCCTTCTTACATACAACCCTTCGTCATACAGAGTAAGAAAGAAAGAGACAGCATGGAGAAAGAGCACGGAAGAAAACTACTTAGTGAGTATGATATGGCTGTAAGAACACAGAGTTTCAATTTTATTCTCAAGAAAAACAAGTTTATACGTTTGAACCAGTGACCATTGGGCAAATGGAAGGTAGCCAATAATTTTTTGATATTGTCTTAGGTTTGCCCCTCTCTCTCTCTCTCTTCCTATTCTAGAAAAGGATTCCTCTAGAGGTGTTATGCTATAGACCACGTTGGATATTAAAGGTGAATAAATCTTCACTACTCACCAAAAGTAATTGCACGATCCAATGACATGAAATCCTCAATCATAGACAATAAGGGCAGGTAACTCACCTGAAATGGAGAAGAAATAATTTTGACTAATGATTTTTTTCAGTTTTACATATAAAAATCTACATATAACTAATAATACTTATATATAGTATTATGCTTAAATAATTATTATTATGCTTAAAAATTAATGAAGAACACTTCTCTGCGATATAAACGTGTGGCAGGGGATGCTTACAAATTATTTATCTATACTATTAATGTCGAAAATCGTCAGCGGAAAATGAGTCTTTGAAGTGAGTAGTCTTATTCCTGGTATATTTCCCTTATTTATCTCTCATTATCAGATCGGCAAATGAGAGATTGATCGCACAATATCTAAAACGTCTTTTGAGAGCACAATATCTCTGAAATTACACACGAACGTAAAATCTCTGAATTATAATGACCTAACCTATGAATCTAAATAGATTCACCTGTATATCTACATAAATACCCTGCATGCCGTCTTATGGCGTATGGCAGGGGGTGTAAACACCAATATTTATACGGCTTCTACCTAGCAGTAGGTTCAAGTGTGCAAGTACACAAAATTAACGAATTATCTCCTGAAAAATACGCAGTACTCAATTTTAGAATCTTTGGAAAGCCAATACAGCGGCAGACCACCTCGTATATTATTGTTGTTGATTATTATGTACTGTGTAATCCTTATTTGCATGAGTGTTTGTAAACTTCAATTTTTTCAATAATAGTATTTATAAATAACTGTTTTATCGACATTTTTTATAAATGTATCGGGTTACTTTACTTCTGAATTCTCTGTGCTTAATCACGTACTTCTGTATTCAATACGTATCTATTTGTTTACTTTTTCTTATTAATTGTAAGCGTACCTGATTCCTTCTCTTCTATATATGTAATTACCATATACCAGCTTACTTCCATAAAAATGGGCAAAGAAAGATGGATGAAGTAGTCCCCACTATATTTGATGGACTACCAAAAGAATTAAAAAACTTAACATCAATATCAGAGGCCAAAATAAAATACGACATGTATTTTGATATTAAATATCTTATTTTGTATTAACCTTCCTTGTGTGCCTTAAGATATTCAAATAAATGTACTCATGTTATATAAATTGTATTGTTAATTTT